>PVLC010030604.1:0-19387 GCA_004027655.1 Graphiurus murinus | reverse complement strand
ATGGAACCAGCCAAGATGTCCATCAACAGATGAATGGATTACAAAACTATGGGATATGTACACAATGGAATTTTACTCAGCCATAAAGAAGAACAAAATCATGTTATTTGCAAGGAAATGGAGGGAACTGGAAAACATTATGTTAAGTGAGATTAGTCAGTCACTAAAAGTTAAAAATCAAATGCTCTCCCTAATATGTAAAAGTCTGTTTTAATCAGAGTCTTAACCAGGCATGGTGGTGCATGCCTGCAATCCTAGCTACTGAGAAGGCAGGGCCAGAAGGAATGTAAGTCTGAGGAAAGCCTGGGAAACTAGGGAGATCCTGTCTCTACATAAAAACCTAAAGGGGTTGTGAATAGAACTCAGTGGTAGAGTGCCCCTTTTTTCAACAAAACAACCATGACCAAGTTGGGTTCATCCCAGGGATGCAAGACTGGCTCAACGTATGAAAAACAATTCATGCAATTCACCCCATAAACAGAATCAAAGACAAAAATCACATGATCATCTCAGTTGATGTGGAAAAAGCATTTGACAAGATCCAACACCCATTCATGCTAAAACAAAACAAACATTCTCTCCCCATTTTGTGCAGATTGGTGACTACCTTTCTTCTAACCCAAGATAACTCGGAGATTTGCTCTCTAAGAAATTGTAATCAGAGAAATTGTGTACTTATAGACATTAAAAAAATCTGAGGACAATAACTATGTACTTAAAACAGAGTTTAGTGAACACACTCCTTGAGGCCCACCTTAGTCTTCTTGCTTGCAGAGTGCTGATCTCTGAATTCATATCCAGGAGATGAAATGGAGGATATGATTCTTCTCCAAAATAATGACAAAGAAAACATTTATAGTTAATTGCTTTGTTATTTCATTAATCTCAGTCTCCCAACTCACAAATCAGCTTTGTGAAAAGTTCTGCCCATTCAACAAAGCAATAAATAACAAGATAAAGAAAAATAAATCAGAACAAAAGCAATAAAAAAGAATTGGTTACATAAAAAACTACTTTACTCAATTAAAAGAAGATACATTGCACATTAAACAAGAAGGAATATAAATTAAAATATTTATAGAATAAAAATAGGTGTAGCATGTTAAAATAATAGTGAGTTAAATAATAACTGTAATTTAAAATGAGTGAATGGTAAAAATGTAAGCTCAAAGAACTACTTTGGAAAATAGTTTGGTGATATTTGCTAAAGATACAACTACCCATGACTCAGCAAATACCTGCCTAAATATATCTCCCCCTCTAAATGAGTTCAAACATAAGACATTTGGCAATACCAAGTAATGTTATTCTATCAATGGGAATATTTTAATATCACTGATTGGTGTGAACATTTGTACAGCTATTTTGGAAAATAATTTGTCGTTGTTTTTTCTTTTTTATTGTTATTTTTATAATAATTGGTGCACTGTAATTATACATCTTTCTTAGGTACAAGCTGATAAAGGCATATATGCACAGATTTCTCATTTTAACCCCTTCCCCAATTCTCACTCCACTCCCTCACCCTTCCTCCTCAAGTTCAGTTTTAGTGATTGACCTTGATATATTTGTGAAAGTACATCATGTGTATTAGGGTACCCCCCCATTCCCTTCAGTTAAGTCAACTTCTTTGCTTATCTAGGGTTTCTCCTTTTTCATCTGGAGGCCCTCTTATGCTCCATCTTCTCCCCAGCTTCCGCATATTAGGGAGAACATATACTTTTTTATACTTTATGACTGACTAATCTCACTTAGAATAATATTTTCAAGTTGCATCCATTTCTATACAAATAACATGATTTTGTTCTTCTTTATGACTGAGTAAAATTCCATTGTGTACATATCCTATAGTTTTTTAATCCATGCATCTGTCAATGGAGATCTTGGTTGTTTCCATAGTTTGGCAATTGTGAATTGTGCAGCTATAAACATAGATACACATGTGTCAGTCTGATAGTTTAGTTTCCATTCTTTTGGGTTACATATCCAGAAGTGGTATTGCTGGATCATATGGTAAGGTTCATTCCCATTCATCTGAGGATCCTTCATATTGTTTTCCAAAGTGGTTGCAATAATCTACAGTCTGACTAACAATGTATTAGGGTTCCCACTTCTCCACACACTTGCCAGCATTTGTTGTTGTTTGTGTTTTTGATGATTGCCATTCTGATTGGGGTTAGGTAAAATCCCAAGGTAGTTTGATTTGCATCTCTCTGATTGCTAATGATGTTGCTCATACATTTACTGGCCATTTGTATTTCTTCTTTTGTGAAGTGTCTATTTAGATCCTTTGCCCATTTTTTGATTGTGTTATTTGTTTTCTTAGCTGTGATTTTCTTGAGTTCTCTGTATATCCTAGATATTAGGCCTCTATCAGAAGAGTAGCTGGCAAAAATTTTCTCCCACTCTGTGGGCTCTCTGTTGAGGTTCTTGATAGTTTCCTTTGCTGCACAGAAGCTCTTCAGTTTAATGCAATCCCATGTATTGATCTTCCTTTGAGTTGCTTGTGCTTTTGGGTTCTTGTTGAGAAAGTTTTTACCTGTGCCTGTGTGTTGAAGTGTTGGTCCTATGCCCTTTTCAAGTAGCTGCAAGGTCTCTGGCCTGACTTCTAGGTCTTTGATCCACCTGGAGTTGACTCTTGTGCAGGGTGAGAAAGTGGGGTTTATTTCCATTTTCCTGCATATGGTTAACCAGTTTTGTCAACACCATTTGTTAAAGAGGCTATCTTTTTTCCAGTGTATACTTTTGGCTCCTTTGTAAAAAATCAATTGACTGTAAGGACTTGAGTCTATTTCTGAGTCTTCTATTCTGCTCCATTGGTCTATGTGTCTGTTTTTTGTGCCAATACCATGCTGCTAAGAGCTACTTTGGCTATCCTGGGATTTTTGTTGTTCCAAATGAATTTAAAGAATCATTTTGTTATGTCTGTGAGTGACATTGGTAGTTTCATGGGTATTGCATTGAATCTATAGATCATTTTTCAGAGAATGGCCATTTTGATGATATTTATTCTGCCTATCCAAGAGCATGGAAGATCTTTCCATCTTCTAAGGTCTTCATCAATTTCTTTTTTCAACTTTTTATAGTTTTCCTTATAGAGGTCTTTTACCTCTTTGGTTAGGTTTATCCATAAGTATTTTATTTTTTGGGGTGCTATTGTGAGTGGAATTGTTTTCTGGATTTCTTTTTCAGTGGATTTATGGTTGGCATACAGGAAGGCTTCTTGATATTTGAAGATTGATTGTGTATTCAGACACTTTCCTGAATTTGTTGATCAGTTCTATAAGTTTTTTGGCTGATTTTGCCAGGTCTTCTAAGTATACTATCATGTCATTTGCAAAACGGGATAGTTTTGCTTCTTCTTTTCCTATTGTTTCCCCTTTGATTTCCTTCTCTTGCCTTATTGCTCTGGCTAAAGTCTCAAGTACTATATTGAACAGAAGACATGATAATGACCATCCTTGTCTTGTTCCTGTTTTTAGTGGGAACTCTTGTAGTTTTTCTCCATTTAATGTGATGTTGGCTGTGGGCCTATTATATATTGCCTCTATGATGTTGGTGTACATTCCTTCTATTCCAATTCTCTGCAGTGCTTTTAGCATGAATGGGTGTTGGATCTTGTCAAAGGCTTTTTCAGCATCAATTGAGGTGATCTTGTGATTTTTGTCTTTAATTCTCTTTATGTGGTGAATTACACAGATTTTTTTTTCGTATGTTGAACCAGCCTTGGATCCCTGACATGAACCCGACTTGGTCATGGTGTATAATTTTCTTGATGTGGCTTAGAATGTGCATTGCTAGTATTTTATTTAGCAGTTTTGCATCTTAGTTCATCAATGATATAAGCCTATAGTTTTCTTTTCTTGTGCTGTCTTTATTTGGCTTCGCTAATAATGTGATGTTGGCTTCATAGAATGTGTTTGGGAGGGTCCTGTTTCTTTTGATTTTACGGAATAGTTTGAGGAGCATTGGGATTAGCTCTCCTATAAATGTTTTATAAAATTCACTTGGAAAACCATCTGGCCCTGGGCTTTTGTTTGATGGTAAACTCTTTATTGCTGTTTCTATCTCTTTGATTGCTATTGGTCGGTTTAAGTTTTCTATATCTTCTTGACTCAATTTAGGAAGGTTATATGTGTCTAGAAACTTGTCAAATTCTTCTAGATTTTCCATTTTTTTGGAATATAGTTTTTCAAAATATTTTCTGATGAGCCACTGTTTTTCCATATTGTCAGTTGTAATATCACCTTTTTCATCTCTTATTTTGGTAATTTGGGTTGATTCTCTCGTTCTTTTGGTTTATCTATTTTGTTTATTTTTTCAAGAAACCAGCTTTTGGTTTTGTTGATTTTCTGTATTGTTTTTTTATTCTCTACTTCATTAATTTCTGCTCTGATTTTCATAATTTCCTGTATTTGACAGGCTTTGGGTTGGACTGTTCTAGTTTTTTGAGTGCTTTGAGCTGTGTCATTAGGTTATTTATTTAGTGATTTTCTGTTCTTATTTGGGCACTTCGTGCTATAAATTTTCCTCTTAGTACTGCCTTCAAAGTGTCCCAGAGGTTTTGATATGTTGTGTCTCTATTTTCATTGTTTTCTAGGAATTTTTAAATTTCTCCCCTTACTTCTATAACCCAAACCTCATTCATCAATGTGGTGTTCAGTATCTAAGTGTTTAGATGGTTACTCTGGGTCTTCTTAGAGTTAATTTCTAGTTTCTCTCCATTGTGGTCTGAAAGATGCAGGGAATTATGTTACATTTGTTGAATTTTCCAGTGCTTACTTTGTGGCCCAGAATGTGGTCTAATTTGGAGAAGGTTCCGTGGGCAGCTGAGAAATATGTGAATTCAGCTGTAGTTGGGTGAAATAGTCTGTATGTGTCATTTGGCTTATGGTATTCTTTAGGCCTGAGGTGTTTCTACTGACCTTTTGTTTAGAAGATCAGTCTAGTGATGTGAGAGGAGCATTGAAGTCTCCCAGTATTAGTGTATTGGGATCTATGTATGTCTTTATATCATACAGAGTTTGTTTTTTGAAAGTGGCTGCACCTATATTTGGGGCATAGATGTTGATAATTGTTATTTCCTCTTGCTGGATTGTTCCTTTCACTAGTAAAAAATGACCTGCTTTGTCTCTTCTAATAAGCTTAGGCTTGAAGCCTAATTTATCTGATATCATGGTTGCTACTCCTGCTTGTCTTCGAGTTCCATTGGCATGAATTAACTTGCTCTAGCCCTTCACCTTTAGTTTGTGGGAATATTTGCTTGTATGGTGAGTTTCTTGCAGGCAGCATATAGATGGATTCTGTGTTTTGATCCATTTTACCACCTTGTGCCTTTTTATTGGGGAGTTGAAAACATTTATATTCAGTATGATTATTGAGCCATGATTTTTAATTCCTAACATTTTGATTTTTGACTTCTGTTTTCAGTGGTGTTTATTCTTCTTTGCTTAATTGTTTGCTTCCTGGAAATTATTGTTTCTCTGGTTCTGACATTTACTTATTAGTTCTTCTTTGTAGTTAATCTCTTTAAATATTTTCTCTAGTGCTGGTTTGGAAGACATAAATTCTTTTAGCTTCTGTTCGCCATGGAAAATTTTTATATCCCCATCAATTTTGAGAGAGACAGTTTTGCTGGGTAGAAGAATCTTGGCTGCAAGTTATTTTCTTTCAGAGTTTGGAATATGTTACTCCAGCTCCTCCTGGATTTCGTGAATTGATTTGGGAAGTCTGGAATGATTCTAATTGGTTTGCCTCTAAATGTCACTTAGCCTTTTATTCTGTTGCCTTTAGAATTGTCTCCTTAGCTTCTACATTAGTCAACTTGATTATTATGTGGCATGGTGAACCTCTTCTTTGATCTCGTCTCGAGGGAGTTCTATATGTTTCCTGTACCTGTGTGTCAACTTCTCTTTCTATGTTTGGAAAATTCCCTGATATTACTTCTTTGAAAAGATTGTTTATTCCATAAGTTTCAACTTCTAATCCCTCTTCTATGCCTATTATTCTTAGGTTAGCTCTTTTAAAATTGGCCCACATATCATTGATGTCCAATTAATACTGTCAATTTTTTTTTCAAAATTATGTACCATGCATTCACTTTTGGAATGATCATCTTCTAAGACTGATATTCTATTTTCCATGTGGTTTAATCTACTTTTTATAGTTTGTATTGATGCCTTCATTTCAGTTATTGCATCTTTCACTTCCTTCAAGGCTTCTCTTTGGTTCCTGTTCAGGGTGTCAGATTCTTTGTTTATCTGTTCCTTTATTTCTTTCCAATTCTCCCTACATTCTTTCTGAAAATCCTGTTGTTTCTACTATTAAAATATTAATTGTTCTTTTGGTAATCTCTGCCATTCTGGGTTAGTGAGATCTCTTACTGAGGGGTTGTGGTAGCTCATTGTTTCTTTGCTATTTTTCCTTCCCATGGTTCCCCTATTTTTAAATTTATATCTGCTTCTCTTGCAAGGTTTCTCATCCAATACCTGAAGTGGGGGTTTAGAGGTGTCCACTGGTATATTCAAGGACAGGTTGGGTTCAGTGTTAAATGTTGGGTGAGAAATCACCGTGAAGAATGCAAGAATAGGGTAAAGTAGAGTGTATAATCCAGTGGAATAAGAGGTTGAGTGTGTTGAGGTGATATATTGTAAAGATTAGAGATGGTAGACATGTCTGGAGATTATGGTAGTCAATGTAGAGTTTTAAGTGTGGTAGTATGAGATGGTCTTGATATGAGACAGGGAAAAAAGGAAAAAGGAAAGAGAAGAGAAAAAGTGTTGAGGAGAATATAGATGGGAGAGAGGGAGGGAAGCCTGTAAAAGGGATAAGGAGGAGATTCAACAAACTAAGCAAAAATAACAAAGCAACCAATCATCCAAACAAACATAAATAAATCAAGGCAATACAAAATGAAAACAGAGTAAAAACAAATAAAACATAATACACACACACACACCACACTCACAAAAACAAAACAAAGCAAAACAACAACAACCAAAAAAACCCCCAAACTAAAAAACAACAGCAACGAGAAACAAAAACAAAAACCTGGCTAGTTTGTAAGTACAGAGCTTAAATTTTTGAGTGTGTCTCTGGCATTCTTATTTGCTCTGTCAGTGGAGGCAGGGGGTTCACCTGATGCCTCTACTGCTGCAAGGTTGTGTCTCTGAGCTTTTCACAGGCCCTGTCTGCATCTCTGCCTTTGCTGGTGGTGGGAGTGCAATCTATATACCAGGCATTTTCCAGGGTGCCTGGAAGATCTCTGTGCCCTGTGTGCATTGGGACCCTCCTGCACTTCTGCTCTATCCAATCACTTGAAGGACGGATGACTGTCTGTGCTTTGTATAGGGGCTCCTGCACCCCAGGGGTGCAATTTAACTTACAGATCCCTGCTGGTCTGGTTCCAGTGGGAGGGGTGATCTGGGGTGTCCCAGGTATTCTTGATCACTGTTGATCCTGCAGGGGTATGCCACCTGAGGGTGTGGAATTCCGTAGTCACTTACTCCACTTCTGGTTGTTGGGTGAGCAGGAGGTCATTGGAGATCTTGGTGCTAATAGATGCTGCTCTTAGTGACTGGCAAGATGGCAGCTGGCAGTATGGAGGCCACTGGTTCATAGTGCATGATACTGCTGCATGCACGTGCATGCATGCACCGACTTCTTTGTTCTCCCTGGGTTCTGTTCAGCTGCTTTTGTTGGTTTATTCGCTTTTTTTTCTGCTTTGCTTTTCTTTCCTTCTGTCAAGAAGCTGCATTTGTAGCAGTTCTGATTCAAGCTCTGTGGTGCAGTTGATCTCTGCTTGGCTCTGGAGGGAGAGTTGAGCTGGGGTGGTCCCGAGGGGCTTTATGTTGGCTGTACCACATTTTCAGTTGCTGTGGAAGGTGTGGGGATGTGCTGCCTGGTTAGGATGTGGAGTTCTGAAGTCACTTACTCCATGCCTGGTCGCTGGGTATGCTGCCGGGGGGCCTCCACAGCTCCACCACTTGGCATCACTGTCGCATAGTCAAGCTCCTTTGCTCTTCCTGGTAGGTTTTCTGAGGTTTCTTTAGTTGTAGCTCAAATTTCATTGTTTTGTTTGCATTTTTGTTCCTTTTTTTTCTTCCGTCAAGAAGCTGCTTTTATGGCAGATTTGATTTGAGCTCACAGTGCCTGAGGAGAGATTTTTCACTCAGATGCCATCTTGGGCTCTCCCCTGTCATTGTCTTTTAAAGTTAGACATTTTCATACACTGCAAATCAGCAATTATTCTATGTCTAGGTAAGAGCCTTATGCACTTACATATGTTTGCCAGGAGACATGCATAACAATTTTCATATCAAATTTGTTCATAATGGGGAAAAAGATAAGAAAGTCTGTGCTCACCAACAGAAGGCTAGTGAACGCATTACACAACAAGTGACAATATGGTTTGAGATCAGCAAATCTCAGAAGAATATATATAAGGCCATTTTCATACAGCTTAAAAAAGCAAGAATGAAAAGTATTGTTTATGAATAAAATGTATGACATAACAGTTTTAAAGAGCAAGATGATTATAACACAAAAGTCAAGAGAATAATTATCTTCTCTGGGGAGAAACAATAAAGAACAAGGAAGTAGCCCATTGCAATGATATATGTAATATTGTATTATTATGTAGGGCAGAGAGTTCATAAGAATTTAATTATTTTATTTGTAAATATGTATTTCATATTATGTATTAATTTTTACAATATTACATGACAAAATAATTCAAAATATCATATCAGAAGTAAAAAGGTAAAAAAGAATAAAAGAGTGAGAATATGTCATATAAACTAACATGGAAAAGTCTCTAAGTGAAAAGAATGACAAGAGAAAAGTACAATTACAGTTTACTTACCGTTTAAGAAAAGGATAGGAATGTATTTTAAAAAGTATGAATGCAATGGGTGCACAAAACCTAAAAAAAAAACTGATGTTACCAGTATGTAAACAATATTAAGAACAGTATGTGGGTGGTGAGTTATTCCTTTTTACTCTGTTACCTTCATTAAAGTAAGATAAATCAGAGTAAAACAATCAAGAGACAGATGTCTTCTGAAATTCAGTATTAAGACAGAGAGAAGTACTAACTATTATAAAGTCTAAGAAAGGACAAAAGTAAATGTAAGAAGATATTGAACTTCAAGAAGATAAAAGAAAAAATATTCTTTGTATTAATGGCAAAAGAACTAACAAAACATCAAAAATACTTTACTGAGGAAAAAAAAAGAAAGGAAAACTGATTTATTTTGGTATCTGAAGCAGAATGGTATTACCTTTTCTATTGATTTATGGATCCAATAACATTCTTCCATTGCTTGTTATAATGAACCCTGTGTTATATTGATATCTTTAGTTTTGTCTTCAGTAACCAAATACTTCACTTAGTAACTTAGCCATTTTCATTTGAAAAACACAATAACCAGAATTCAATTATGTTTAGTTTTTCAGAAATTCTGAGGTCTTCAAGCATGCCTTTGTATTTACTTTTATTGATCATAATACATTTTTATTTATTACTTTTCCAGAACATCTTGAAAACTGGCTACAGAATCATATTGACAGCAGTACATTCAAATGTGATCATTTTGTCTGTATTCCTAAAAAGTATCAAACTAGTAGGCAATGATATTTTATTTTCATTACATTGTATGAAAATATACTCCGGCAAGACAAATTACATTTGCTTGCATAACACTTACTATACCTCATTTTATTGGAGAGTTGAATTTATTTGTGTGTCTGCATGAATTTATCACTATCTTTAGTTAGTCTTTAATGTCAAACCTCAGCAAGTATGTAATCAACTGAAAAGACTTATTACTCACAATGAGGGGCAAGATATATATTTCTCATAATAGCCAATTGCTGACTTCTGAAATGACATTGCACACAGCAGACACACATTTCCATTACTGGGAGGCTTTAAATGACACATATGATATAGTACAGTGTAGCATGGGTGCTAAAGTCTGGGTATTTGAGTTCACATCTCATCTTTATGGATGGGTATATTGCCTTGTCCATGTTATTTGATCTTATTGTGATTGTTTTCCCTAATATGCAAAATGAAATAATGTTGAGAATATTAAATGTCATAATGTATATAAAACAGAAGAGAAACTGAAACATAGTAAGCACTTTACCATCATCATCATCATCAGTGTAGCCATGCTGCATAATGATATTTTGGTCAAGGATGGACCATATACACATTGGTCCCATAAGCTTAAAATGAGGCTGAAAAATTTTTATCGCTTAGTGACATTGTAACTGTTTTAATGATTTAGTGTAATACACTACTCATGTGTTTGTGGTGATGCTAGTGTAAACAAACCTATTATACTGCTGGTTCTATGAAAGTATAGCACATACAATTATGTATAACTATGTTATTAATCTATGTATTTACTATACTATATTTTCTATCATTTTAGAATGTGCTCCTTCTCTTATAAAACTTGAGTTTACTGCAAAATAGTGTGTAAGCTACACAGGCCATAGTTTCATAGATCTTTATAGATCTTGCATTAAGAGGCCACATTGAGTGATTGGCTTATGGGATTTAGGTTGATGTAAACACACACTATAATTTTCCTACAAGTATAAAATTTAGTTAAGGATGCATTCCTCAGAAAGTGGCCCCATCATTAAGCTTGGCATGACTATCCTTAAAATATAATGTTATTATCCCACCTAAGCAATTATAAATAAAACAGAAAATGCTCTCAGTCTAAAATGTCTATAGAAAATTGACAAACCAACAAAATTTGTTTGCTTTGCTCATATCCGCATGTTCAAGCCATGCAGTCAAGTCAAACAGGCCACTCCTACAAAGTGGTTGATACATGCTGTATAGAATTGAGTCTCCTTATGTCAGGTCTTCAGGGCAGATAGCCTTCTCATGAGTTTGCTGAGAAGTATTTTTCACTAAGTAGAGTTCACCTGCATAGTGATACTTAAATATTCACTGAATTATTTATTTGATCTTCTAAGGGTGTATGACATAGAAATTAAATAAGACTCATTGTATGCCATAGAGGGATGTAAAATATATTGGTAAATAAGAAACTTCTGCTAGTTACATGAAGAAAGTGACATGGTATTTGATTACACGGTAATGAATAGAGACAAACAAATAGGGACAAAAGTGCTCTGGGAAAATTTATGAGGTGACTGAGAATATGAACTGATATTTGGAGGAAGAAGTAACCAGTAGGGATAAGCCAGGGTGTAGCGAGTGGATATGAGGTCATGAGGCAAGGCATTTTATGTCCTAATGAGTAACTTAGCCTCAGTTATCATAAAAATCCTAGGAGAATGCTATGGGTTTCAAAACAATGGAAAGGATGAAAAAAGGTTCCTATAGAAGGCTGCCAAAATTATTTCTGTCCAGTAACGTATTTACCCATGCTTGCCTCCTTTGTTCTCACTGTTACAGAGTCAATTTTCTGAAATTTGAATTTACTTATAGTATAACTCTTCTTTCCAGAATCCTTAACTATTCCTAAATTTTTCTACTATTCCCAGAGGATGAAGATCAAGGGTATTACTGACTATTATAATTAAATGTAGAATGGCCTCTGAAGAACTCATAAATTGGTGTTTGGAGTTGATATAATTGTGTCATGAAGGTTGTAATCCAGCAGTGGGCAAATCCATTGTAATAGATTTATCTGGGTGGTGGCCTGGGATGGTAGGTGTGGCTGGAGAAGGTGAGTCCCTGGGGATACAGCCTTGGGTATTATATATGGTTCCTCTTCCCCTGGCTCTCCCTCCTGCTTCTAGCCTCTAGGATGTGAGGAGCACAGAATATGTACTCTCCCTCTCTGCTTCCTGCAGTCATGCCCTGAGATCCTTAGTCCCCGGCCTCATATGGACTGAATCTTCAAAAATCATGAGCAAATAAATCTTCCTTCTTTTAAGTTTCATTGGTCAGTTATTTGGATTATAGCCTTGAGAATGCTAAGACACTGACCTTGCTTATTTTGGATTCCTAATGTACAAATGATTCACATGCATAGTAGAATCTCAAATGTCCATAAAACCGAACTGTTGAGTGGAAAATAAGACTTAAGAAGGAAGATTTAGACATGACCATAGAATGGAGCTAATAGAAGAGATTTTGTGTTCTAAGTCAGGATTGTGATGAGGACAGATGCTCTCTTAGCCTAATACAATCATGTTTTTGCAAGCAGGAACACACACACACACACACACACACACACACACAGAGTATTGATCATTACTCACTTCTCTATTAAAGGAATATTTTCAAATAATTTGGTATGTAGGTATAAGTTTTGCTTATGCACGTATTTAATATATATGGAGAGCAACAAAACAGGTTATGTTCCAAAGCTTACCAATGTAAGATTATGATCCAAAAGTAGAATTGAGATGTTTTGGAACTCTTTTTAATAGTGCATTATTTCTTATGAGATATTTGCTTCAGAAAACTTGTTCCTGCAGTAATTTTTAAGAAAAACATCATGAGCATGACATATAAACACATCTTATATGCCAGAGAGAGAGATTTTTTTTTGTTCTTACTGAGAAGTTCCAGCAAGAATACTCAGGGAAGAGCAATGTAGTCAAACCCATCCTGAAGACATTAACAGAAGACAGAGATGGGCTATAGGGAAAGGGCACAATCTCAAGAGATGGCATAGCCCATTGAAAACACAGGCAGTAAAGAATAGGACAATTTAATAATCTTGGAAATGGAACAGTATAGGATAAGAATACAGTTAACCTAAATCCATTTTAATGTCTCTGTCCAAATTCCCTACCTATACCTTCAGATTAGGGTATCAAATGGAAAAATTACACTAATATATTCGGGAAGCTTGGTTTATTGGTTATACATTTGTTTTCTGTCCTATGAGGTATCCTTTCCCATGAAAAAATTTTACTTCATCATCATCTCTGATGTTTGGTCTTTTCCAGTAGTTTCCTTACTGACCTTCTCTTCTTTTTTCCACAAGGCCTACATTGTCCCAGATGGAGGGGGCTTCTTTGGCCTGGGCTCCTGAATGACAATGACAGGAACAAAGCTGATGCAACTTGCAGTGGTCACACAAGTGTGAGTGATAAAGGCATCCATGCTATCAAATGCCCCTGAAGTGTTGGTGTCAGTTGCTGCTGTAGCATTATTAATGACTGAACTGAGTTTGCATTCATTGGTGATGGTTAATAACGATCCTAAATGAGACAGAAAACCATACTAAATTAACTTCAGAAACAGATCTCTAAACTAAAGCACAATTCTGGAACTTCATGATTATCTTTCTTGCTATCTGATTCTTATCTTTTTCTACATAGCAAAGAAGTGGATTCATATATTTGCAAATCAGCAAGTGTATATTACACAATTCAGACTGAGGACTCTGAGAAAAAGTTCTTCCCTAATGTTTGATTTGAACTCAATTATAATGTGATTCAAATTTTATCCCTTAATATTAGTCTTTACTTTTTTCAGTTTTATGAAATCTTATAAAATTTCAGATGAACTTTCAATGTTATAAGTTGCCTTTTTTATTATGTGTCTTAAACCTAGTGAACTTTGAATTTTCAAAATATATTTCATTAGGTCATCTTACATCTAAAGTCCTGAAGAAAAATGTGTTTTTATTTGAAATAATCTCTTGAGATAAAGAACTCTTAGCATACAGTTCATACCAAATAGATATTAAATGATAAAATGATAAGCAATGTCCTGTAAAAATTGATTTACATAAATCATATTTCATTCTAGCATATGATAATAGTGTTGTTTTATAGAGTGTTTTATCTTGGCACATTGCTTTAATGCTTTATTTCTTTGAAAATTACATACATATATCTTGATAATGGTATGTATTTGAGTAGTACACTGAAGAGAGAACAAGCTACTAATAAAGATAGACCTTCTTTGTCTACCTTTTGGGAATTTAAAATATAACTTCTAAATAGCCAAATATATTTCTTCTATGGTTGGATAGGCATAAATCTTTCTCAAGAATCCACAAAATATGGGGATTGAAGAAAGCACTTACTTACAGGGGTCTCAAGGGTTCAGAAGCAATTGCCAATATGATTAAAATATTTTAAACTAATGTAGCTTAAGGAAAAGCTTGCAAACAATATTATCAAAGGAAAGCCCATACTATCAGGGGTTACAACATTATGGGAGATATTTATATCCAGAAAAAGAATGCTACTCCTATCACAAGTGAGTTTCACCAAAGATTATTGTTTGCAAGATACTGACAGAATATTAATGTTTATTTGATATGAAGCTCACCACATATCTGTGTATAAAAATGTGGAAGTCCTTTATGACCTTTTTATTGATGTGAGATGTATACTGTAAATGCATTCAGTCTAGGTTCTCTTTACAGTGGATCATGTGTATTATGAAGACAGGTAAGAATTATGAATAACTACAATCTCAACCCTATAAGGACCATCTATAACATCATTTTCCTTATCCTTGATAGGAAAATTAATGTGGTGTTTAAAAGCTACATTTATTTAATCAACTGGCTTTGTTTGCTAAGTTTTAAAATCATAAGTGGCTCTTGAGCTTTTCTACCAACACTGATTTTTCAGTCTAAATGGCATTTTAACTGGTAATCAAATCTTACATAATTTCTTTGGTGGTATTCATGCAATGTAAAACAACTTAAAACAGGTTAAGAAAAGCAGCAGGGCTTAATCAAAACTTATGTAGCAAATCCTGCTTGCACCTAGAGGAAAAGGGTATGGGGGAGTGTTTATTGCAATTAAACAAAAACCTCTCCTCTGTACTCATCTTTGAGGACAGTGTGGAGAGCAAAGCAATGTCACCCAGCCTCTGAGCCACAGAGTCACATCTCACTGAGGCAGTAAAGCATATCTTGTAACATTGCAACTCCTTCTCATAAAAGGCCCTGAGTTATAAGTTCCCCCCAAAAATCTGTTTTTGTGGTACTGGGAATTGAACCCAGGTGCTTTCTACCTCTGGGCTATATACCTAGGCCTATTTTATTTTGAAACAAGGTCTCACTAAGTTGCTGAGGGCTTCACTAAGTTGCTGAGTCTGGCCTCAAACCCATTATACTCCTATCTCAGCCTCCCCCAAAACTGGGATTATAGGCATGTAACCCTTGCCTGAAGGGTCTGTTTTATATAGACAAAAGTTTCCTTGGAAAGCTTTACTTCTACTACTTAACCAAAACTAAGTCAGTTCTATTTCTCCCCACTAATCTGATTAATTCCCCATCAAATTTTCTGAGTCATCTTTTCTTATCACCACCACTGAGTTGATTTTGGGAAAAAAGTCAACATTTTCTGTTCTCCCCATGATGCTTCACATAACTTTGCCTAATAATCAGCTCTTCACCACTTGTAGCCTAGGATTTTGGTGAAACATAATTCTTTAAATGGTCCTCAACTTACAATGATTTGACTCAAGAATATTTGACTTTACAATAGTTAAAAAGCTGTACACATTCAGTAGAAATTATACTTTACATTTTGAATTTTGTTGTGAGACAATATGGTCTTGCAGTGCTGGGCTATGGCAGCAGGCCCCTGCTCGCAGTGGGCTATGCCATTGTGGGGGTAAATAATTGATACTCTACAGTGTACTGTGTTGGTAAGCTATGGTGCTCAGTAGGTTAGATATATTAAATGTATTCTCAATTTATGATATTCTCTATTTATTACGGGGCTGTGGGACTTAACCTCATCATAAGTCAACGAGCATCTGTATATTTTAAATCACACAACTGTTAAGATACTTTTTAGTATAAAAATGGCAAATATTCAGAATATGTGCAAAATTTTCTTTTGCCTCTAACCTCATACATGACTCTAAGTTGAACCTGGTCCTAGACGTAGACTCATGCTTACTAAAACAAGTGTAGTAGAAAGTTACCACTGATTGATGGGCATTCACTCCCAAGAATGTTAAATCCTACTTAATACCTTCTTGATTCATTTAAGCTCAAATTCCAGAGGTTTCTCATCTGTATCTTCTGGGGGTGATATTTTTATGTAATGGCCATTCTATCACTCCTGCATATAGTCTTTTTAAAAAATTATTTAGCTGCATGTATTATCATTCAATTATGTTTTTCCTTAGTGGAATAGTTATTTATATCTAATTATCAATAGGGATTACTACTTTTACTAACTAAATACCTGAAATATCTTTCTGTCAATTTATCTTTGTATCATTACCATTTGGTACCTGCGCCATGTGCTTTCAATAACCTCTCTTCATATTCCTTGTACTGCATGGGCATCTTCTTCCCCTCCTTTGCCATTCTTCCAATCCAGTTTTCATCTCAGTGGAGTCCTCAGGCCTTTTATAGACACTCCACTATGTCTACCCATTAATTGCCAACCATGAGTTAACATTTATGTGTGGCACTTTCCATCCCAAGCAGCTCAACCATCAAAGGCACCATTATATAACTTTAGGAATTGCATGCATTATATAACTTTAGGAATTGCATGCATTATAAACTTTAGGAATTGCATGCATTAAAGTATTCAATATCTGCTATTTATAAAGATGGTCTTTCATTTTCTTTATCATCAAGTTTTACATTTTATAGTCTCTAAACCCCTCATCTAAAATGATCTTCCCCTGTCAGTATCTAGCCCTGTAGTTATGAGGGCTTGAATTAGTATATGATGATAGGTAATCTCTCCTAGACATTAACTGTTATAAGGTGGTTATATCTTCAATTCTTGCCTTTGTCAAAAGATTTCAAGTAGAAAGCACAGATAGGGAACCATAAGAGGTTTATTTAGGGAAAGTGGAAAGTACAATAAAAGAAGTAAAGGAAGGCCATGAAATATAACCTGTTAGGATGAAGAGAAATTTTATTTTACTTTTTTATTTTATTTTACAGCACTAGAAATTGAACCCAAGGACATTCTACCTCTGAGCTATACTTCCAGCCCTACTTTTATTCTTTATTTTGAAACAGGGTCTCACTAAGTTGCTGAGGCTGGCCATGAACTTGTGATCCTCCTATCTCTGCCTCCAAGTGCTAGGACTACAGGATTGTGGAAGATAAAATTTAAAGGCTTTATTTTTATTGATGCATTATAATTTCACATCACAGTGTAGTTCAAAACGATAGTGATATACATGCACACAGCACTTGGTAAGCTTTGCCCCAGCTCCTTCCCTACTCCCCCCACTTCTCCATACAAGGTACTGAGGTTGCTGTTGGTATTCTTATATATGTACATGATGTCAGTGGAGATGTTTCCTTAATTCTCCCTATCTCCTCCACTGCTATGTTCCCCCAAACGATCTCTCTGGTTCCATTGGAGTTTCTTCTCCATTATCTGAAGTTCTTATTATATCCTAATTATTCTGTAGCTTCCACATATGAGAGAAAACATGATCCTTTGCTTTCTGTGACTCCAGGTCCATCCATTTTCCTGAAAATGACATATTTTTGTTTTTCTATATTGCTGAGTAGAGTTCCTTTGTGTGTATATCCCATAATTTTGTAATCCATTCATTTATTGATGAATAACTGGGTTCAGTCCATAATTTGACTGTTGTGAATTATGCTGCTATAAACTTGAATATGCATATACTACTATAATATTCTGATTTCAATCCCTTTTGAAAGATACCCAGGAGTTCTATAGCTGGATCATTTATATGGTGGATCAATTCCCAGTGTTGTGAGGAATCTCCACACTGATCTCCATAGTAACTGCACTAATTTGCCATCTCACCAACAGTGTAGAAGACTTCCTATTTCCCCACATCTTCACCAGCATTTATTGGTGTTTGACATTTTGATTATTGCCCTTCTAATTGGGGTTAGAGAGAATCTCAGTGTGGTTTTTATTTGTATCTTCCTGATTGTAACAGTGTGGTTTTAATTTGTATCTTCCTGATTGTAAAAATGTTGGACATTTTTTTAATGTATGTATCAGCCATTTGCATTTCTTCTTTTGTGAAGTGTCTATTTAGTTCAATTGTCCATTTCTTGATTGTGTTATTAGCTTTTTTGAGTGTTAAGTCTTTTATGTAATTTGTATATTCTAGATATTAGCCCTCTATCAGGAATAGCTGGCAAAGATCTTTTCCCATCCTATAGGCTTTCTCTTTAGACTCTTGATGGTTTCCTTTGATGATCAGAAACTCTTTAATTTAATTCTGCCCCATTTATTAATTCTTGTTTTACTTTCCTGAGCTGTGGGGTCTTATTGAGGAAATTTCTATCTGTACCTATACATTGTAGTGTTGGACCTATTCTTTCCTCTAATAATTCAAAATTTCTGGTATAGTTTCCGAGGTCTTTGATCCATATTGAGTTGACTCTTGGGCAAGTTGAGATTTAATTCCACTTTTCTACAACTGATAATCAGTTTTCCCAGTTTGTTGAAAGGCTGTCTGTTCTCTAATGTACATGTTTGGAAACTTTGTCAAAAATCAATTAGCTATACATGTGTTACTTTGTTTCTGTATTTTCTATTCTGTTCCATTGGTCTATGTTTCTGTTTTTGTTCAAATATCATGCTGTTTTTATTTTTATAGCTGCATAGTATAATTTAATGTCAAGAATTGTGATGCCTCTTGTATGGTTCTTATTGCTGAGAATTGCTTTGCAAATTCTGAGACTTTTATTTCTCCATATGAAATTTAGAAATGGTTTTTCTAGCTTTGAGAAGAATGACATTGATAATTTGATATGGATTGCATTGACTCTCGAGATCACTTTTGGTAGAATGGCCATTTTGATAATATTTATCATGTCTATCCAAAAGCATGGGAGTCTTTTCATTTTCTAAGATGTCCTTCAATTTTTTTTCTTTACTGCTTTATAACTTTCATTGTAGAGATCTTTGACCTCCTTGGTTAGATTTACTCCAAGGTATTTTATTGTTATTGAGGTTATTGCTAATGGAATTGTTTTTTAAATTTCTTTTCTAGTGGATTCATGGTTGGTATATAGAAAAACTACTAATTTTTTAGATTGATTTCTTTTTTTTTTTTTTTTAGCATGGAATTTTATACATTTCTTGGGTACAACAGGGTTAATTACACATTTTTGTTGGGTACAAACTAGTACAGGTAAAGACATCCATGCACATATTTCTCATTAACCCTTCCCCAATTCCCACCCACCCTCCCCCTATCTCCTGGTCAGTTTAGTGATTGACTTTGATGTGATCTTCTAAGTACATCATGCTCATTAGGGTGTCCCCCCCCTCCTCCCGTTACCTTCCATTAAGTCAAATTTTTTGTTCACCTAAGAATTCTCCTTCACCTGGAGTCCCTCTTATGTCCCATTTTCTCCCTAGCTTCCACATATTAGGGAGAGCATTTGATTTTTAACTTTTAGTGACTGACTTATCTCACTTAACATAATGTTTT
>PVLC010030603.1:17500-19282 GCA_004027655.1 Graphiurus murinus | reverse complement strand
TGCCTCACAGGTAGCTGAGGTTGGCCGCGAACCCAGATCCTCCAGTCTCAGCCTCCCAAGTGCTAGGATTACAAGCATGCGTCACCATGCCTGGCTTTGATTTATTTCTTAATAGACAAATGGAACTAAAATACCTGATCAGATACTGTTGGCCCAAAACTTTTTTAAATGATGCATAGAGTTATCTAATTTAAATATTATGAGGTAAGTAAATATACTTCCCATAAATGATTTACATTTTCTTTTAGATAAAATGAAGGGGATAATACTGCATCTCTAAAGAATTTCCCCCTTGATTACAACATGCCAATAGAGGTCAGGTCTAGTTTTCTTTCCCATCTGTAAAAGATACCAAAACTGAAAGAGGCATTCCATCCTCAGCTCTAGATTTAAACAGACTATTTCTGCAATATTTTCCGAAGAAGCACCCTATCTTCCTTCTTCCTTAACTTGATGGCGATTTCCTGCACTGCCTTTCCCAAGAATCTTCCTGCTGTTACTACTAAACTGCACACTGCTGGTAACAATACTCAAACAAGTTGCAGTTGTAAAACTAGATCTATTAGGTGGACGGATGTGACAGACAGGAAATAGGAATCTGTCTGTGTGTTTGTCATCACCAATAAAGTGTAAGGGGAAAACAAAGCCACAAGACACATGGCCATTTTGGAATCAAGATTAATTTAGGCAAACAAAAAGCATAGTGTTTTTTAATAACATTAATATAGGTTTTATTCTTAGTATCATCAATTTTATTCCAAAGCCTCTCATTCTTGTGTCTTGAAAATAAAACAATGCCTCATGTCTTTCATTTAAAATTTACCTATAAGTTCTTAGCAAGAAGCTGGCCGCAAGTTAGAAAGTCACAAAGTGCCAAACAAATGAACAAATACACAGAAATTTTTTTTTTTTATAAATTATAACTTCATTAGAAAACAATGCAGAAACCATTTACAGTGATAGTATTGAAATGTATGAGATTATGTCTGCAATACCCCACACCCTTCCACAAATATTTTCTGGAATTGTGTTTCTAGTGCTATTGCTTACACTAAATCACCACAGATCAGATATATCGTTCCCTTTTCTATTCACCACTCTACAGTGTACCAGTCTTTGTGAAGGGTACTGAAGACCCATTGGTAAATAACATAGACCCAACCACATTACCAAACTTGAAATCTAGTGAAATCTATGAGGCCCCTCCAGATTCACTGTCCCTCCAGATTCACTTCTCCTTGCTCTCTGTGTGACTTCCACAGTGACCATGTCGTCTAGATGGATCACTTAATTGGGCACCCTTACACAACAGTTACTGGAGCACCAGAATGTGACAACCTGGCTTCTACTAAACCCTGGATTGCTGTTGCATTCTCCTCTGTAGCCACACGTTGAGTTATCTTATCCCTTCACACTGTTTCCTGATACAGCCTTACATGGATATATATATACCACATCTTTATAGATGCAATCGTTTTCTTAATTCTTATAACAACTTTGAAGTTTTCAGGAGCTACTAGTCCCATTTTTGAAAATAAAGAAACTTTAGGCCAAAGATGTTATAATACTTACAAATTTCACAACTTTAAGCAGGACCTAAATACAGAGAGGTCTAATTACAAGGCTTTTCCTATACCTCTGTGCTAGAGTGCTTCCAGTGATAAAAATTTTAGATGCATATAAAATTCTTTTGTGCATTAAATCTTTTATGTAACAGTCTTAGATTACATATGTCATGATAGGATAGAAAAAAGAATAAATAATGATTGTGGTAAATAATAA
>PVLC010030603.1:0-12500 GCA_004027655.1 Graphiurus murinus | reverse complement strand
AAAATAAAATAAAATCTAAATTGAGAGATGATGTACTGGAGAATCAACTATAGTCTCCTTCATTAATAAATAGCCTTATTTTTAAAAAGCATATGTATGTCAATTATACAAAAATAAATTCCTGAAAAACATAAACATGTAAAATTAAAGTAATTCACTTTACAAGTGGCATATGTGATTGGTTCAAAAGCAGAATTCCTGCCCATAAGAGAGGATTTCATATAATTTTTGACCTATTCTATTACAGTCCATGTCTAACATGTGGTAACTCCTATGATTTGTGCAGCCAAATATATTTGTTAATTCTCAATACATTTTTAATATATTCAGATTCAATAAAATTGTATTGAGTAAATTAGGACTATTTTTTAAATTATCTAAATTTACTCAAACAACTATTTTCACAACTATTGATATACAATATAAATGATTAATGAGGTTACCTTAGTAATGTTTTTCTTTAAAACTGGGCATATTACAGTCTTGTTACAGAGTACATTCCATTATATCTTGGTTTCTAATTTCCCTTTTGAGATCAAACATAAATCATGACAACTGTGATATTATGAATGATAAATAATATGTTAAAATGCAGTAGTTTAGAACATGTATATTTCCCTATTGTTATAATCAAGTCTTATATCCCTAAGCTAACTTGATAGTTAGCTTGAATATTTATATGGGTCAAGTACTCCAGATGTATACTATCTCATTTAAATCTGAATGTATATTCATTGGACCCACTTGTGCCAGACCCTGTGCTATTATACAAGGAAGATGAGAAACCAAAGCTTCCTACCTGATGAATAAGTATGGCTTGAAAACTCATGGATGAGGAGCATCCACAAAGGAAAGAAACAGAAGTCATCTCATAAAAGGCAGAGGATATTTGAGAAACAGTCACACTGAACTGTCATCACAGTGCATGGAGTAAAACAGTAAACATTGAAGCCCATCTTGAGACCAACTGCTCACTATTATGGGGTTGCTATAGGAATCATACAGTACGATTTTCATAAGTTGTCACTGAAATATTACTACAAGTTCTGCAACTAGAAATTGCAATGTGTAATATAATAAAGTGGGCATATTAAGAATGCTTCACCCAAGTTCTGGCTCTGCAAATGAAATCTGCCATCTGCTCTGCTTAAGAAAGAGCTCTGAGATCCAGAGAATTTTTTTTGTTGTCCAGTGCTATGAATCTCAGAATTAAAAGTATCAGCATTTATGCCTTTATTTCATAGACTCAGAAACTAAGTAGGAAAGTTACAATGAATCCATAATGTCTAAGGAGTATATTTTATAAGGATTTTGAGATATGCAAAGTCATAAGTGAAAATTTTGCATATTACAGAATTTCAAAACTGAGTATAACCATGTCCCTATCATGTATGCTAACATTATCAAAACACTAAAAATTCTAACAGAAAAAGGCTTTCAGTCTATGCACATCTATATAGTTATGAGATACATGTTAAAATATTTTGTATGTAACATATATTATTATTTAATATAATGCTAATCTAGTATTCAAAAGAAATAAGAGATATTTGAAGACTCAATTATAATTTGAATAAAGTTAGGATTTTAAACAATGAGAAAGATGCAAAAGGAAATATTTTTTTAAATTCCACAAATTGAGAAATGTGATGGTATAAAAATGCAAATGGCCAACAAATATATAAAAAAAAATTCAACCTCATTTGCAATTAGGGAAATGCAAATCCAAACTACACTGAGATTCCATTTAACCCCAGTCAGAATGGCAATCATCAAGAATACAAATAATAATAAATGCTGGCGAGGATGTGGGGAATTAGGAATCCTTACACACTGCTGATGAGATTGTAAATTAGTAGTCACTTTGAAGATTAGAATGGAGGTTTCTCAAAAGACTAGAAATGGAATCACCAGATGACCCAGCTATACCACTCCTCAATATCTTGCCAAACAAATTAGAGTATTATGACAATACTTTCATAATCATGTTTATAGCAGCACAATTCACATAGTAGCTAAATTATGACACCATCCTAGTTTTCTGTCTTCAGGTGAATGGATGAAGAAAACATGATATATGATATGCACACAATGAAGTTTTACTCAGCCATAAAAGATGAACAAAATTATGTCATTCATAGGAAAATGGGTAGAACTTATGAATATCATGCTAAGATCAGCCAGTCTCAGAAAGTCAAGGGTCCTATATTTTTCTCTCACGTGTGAGAGCAAGATAGAAAAATGTAAAGAAAAGAGAATTCAGATAGAAGAGGAGAGAGATCAGTAGAATAGCAGAAGGGAATGGTTGCAGGGAAAAACGGATATGAAGAAGGAGGTTTGAGAATGGAACCACATCAAGTAATGTTATGTTCCTATGTGAAGGTATAACTGCCAATCTCACTAGCATGTAAGAAGAGGGAGGGGGAAGAGAGCAGGGTGGATCTATAGGGAAACACATCCAGGGACGTGTTCATATATGATTGTTTCACTTTTGATTTCACTAGGTTGTATAATTACAATGCACCATTAACAGGGCTGAACACTAAGAATACATTCTTAACCAGAGAGGAAATCCAAATATGGCCATTTTATGATCTATATCAGTGCCTTTAGTGCTCCATACTCCAATGTAGAGTACCAGAATATCTTTTATATGGGGATGTTGAATATTGGAAATCGTGGGCAATGTGCAATAAGCAGAATATACCACAAGAGAAAGGGTTCACAGCCTGAAGCAAATCCTCCAAATTCCCTGCCTCTTGATAAATTAGTCTTGCTTCTAAAATATTGGATTGCTGGAGGATTCAATAGTGATTTTTTAAAAATTTCTTGCAAAATCAAATGAAGGGAAAAAAAACTTGAACTCTAGTAGAAAATCTGTATCACAAAAGGTGAGGCACAAGAGAGGATTTTTGCACTTTGTTTTTTTCACATATCTCTTATTGGAAGTATTTACTAATTAATTACATAACATTTTAACACTTAAACATGGAAATACACTAATATGAATTAGGTATTCAACAGTTAGTGCAAAGAATATATATTTGAGTCTTCTGTAATTTGAAGAGGCTAATATTATAGACTTTCCTCTATCATATGTTTAATTTTTGACAAATTAAAAATTAAATAAATTTTACAATTACAAAATATTTGTATATTAAGTTATAGGGAAGGAAAAAGAATGCTTCAAAATGTATATAATGTAGCAGCAATTTAAGGAAAAACTATCCAAATAATGCGGAAGAGAGCAACTCTGCAAATTAGCATTAATGGACAAATGTGTAGGGTTAAGTAGAGAAGTAGGGCATCAAGAAACAGTGAGTACATTTATATAATGCAAATACCAATTTTTGCTGCCTATCCACTATATTTAGACTGCGGGAGATAATCAGCAATGTTTTTAAAACTCAGAAAGCATCAAGGTGTGGTGGCACATGTTTGTAATCCTAGTAGTTGGGAGGCTGAGACTGGAGGATCAGAAGTTCGAGGACAGCCTCAACAATTTAGTGAAGCTCTCAGTAACCTAGTGAGTCCCTACTTCCAAATAAGAAATAAAATCTGTCTGAGGATGCAGCTTGGAGGTATAAAATAAACAAACAAACAAACAAAAAACTCAGAACACTCTGGAGAACTTGAGATGTTTGGAAAAATTAAAACATTAAGATCTTCTTTTGAGTCACGTATGTGCTGCATCAAAGTTTTTCTCAGCATATACATTTAATAAACTCCTGATTTTCATCGAAGTTTATAATCTTAAAAGCATTTCTTCCTACACTTGGGATGAGTGCAACAGTATTCTATGCCTACTGCTTCTTGATACGCTAACTCATTTTTCACATTTATATTATGCATGTGCTTTAATTAAACTCTCCCTAGGCTCAAACCCTTATTAGAGCGTTCTTTATTTTTAAAATGAAAGAAAGAATTTACTCAGCAATTAGCATTTCCAAACCCTAATGCTTATAAAAGCCACTGGCCCTTCAGCTGAGGGTGATTCAATTTTTTTTTTTCTTTAATAGAATACAGTCAATAGCTATTTAATATTAAGGAGAACATAAAATGTTTAAAAGTTACTGATGATTAAGATTTCAGACCATAGTGATTCTCAGAATACAAATGAATTTTGGTATCTATTTTTATTATCAATGTTTTCTTAAGAATTACTGCCTTTTGAATGATTTAGTTGGTAGGCTGCAAATTACATATAAGAAGTCCAAGCCTAAAATGATGTGAACATATAATTAATTTCTCAACAAATGTCTCTAAATAAAGTTACTTGTTTAATACGGATATGAGTAGTAAGAAAGTTACAGGGCTATTATAAAGGACATGATGAATGTAGTCATGAAAGAAAACAATTTTTAATTTAGTAGACTCTATCAATCTAGAAAGCCCATGAATATTTACTATTAATTCAGTATGCTGAGGAGTAGATAAAAGAGAGTGCATGGAAGAGAAAGAGCATCATAAAACAAAACAGTGTAACAGAATCAAAACCTACTAAGATTTCCATGATTGAATATCTTCATTTGAAATCAATGGTAGTTTCACATTTCTAGGGAGGATGTTAAAATTTATTTTCCTTTATAAAATATATGTTAAAATATCGAGAGGCTGTTGGACTATGGTTAAGATCTTTATTCTGACAGGAAAACCATTTAGAAAACCTTGATGGAATAAGAGGTACCATTAGTAATATAGTATATGTATGTTCAAGGTCAGAATGAATGTAGCTTCTAATGTTCGAATACCACCTTTTGCCTTGCTATTAATCCCTAAAAAATGTAATCTTCATAGTTGTTTTAATTCTTATTTGTTTTCTAGAATCTTCCAGTGATTCAGCCCATTCAGCCCAGACTAGTATACACTTATAGATTGCCTAGTCTTTCTTTTTTTTTTTTTTTTTTAGTGCTGGGAATGGAACTCAGGGTCTCACATACTAGACAATCTCTGTACCAAAGAACTCTACTCCCGGCCTCAAGAAATAATTATTATTCATAACATAATTATTTGATACCTATTTTGAAAAATATGGACAAAGTACCCATATATACTTTCCAAATTTGAAAATATTAGTTATAAATTAAATAGAAGAGGAAAAGCACTTATATTAGCAATGCAAAACTTTATTTTATCCAGAAAAGACTTTCAATAACCTTTGGTATATTTTTGTGTTTCATTATGTTAATTAAAATAAAAATCACCCTAAAGGCATTGAGAATGACAGATTGCAGACCTTTAGGAACTTGGAGATAACAGTTAGGACAAAGTTTTCTTCTCTTAAAAGTGGGCTGAGAATTAAATTATCACCTACCTTTTTTTGAAAGGAAAGCAGCAGGTCTTCATCTGTATCTGTTTTTTGTTGACTAGGCTTAACTTTTTATTAATATTTTAGTATTTTATATGCTTTTATGTCTCATCCTATGATTATAATCTAGTGAACATATTGACCAGAAAAATAAAGTGACATGACTATAACTTACCTTTTTCCATATGCATCCTTTTTGACTCATGTCCCATGTCATGACCAGCCAAATCTCCCTCCTTTGGCCCAGGGAGAACATTTGGTGACAAACCCATCAGCATCTGGTTCATGGACAACCCATTCTGATGGACAGCTGTTAAGCCCGAAAAGGAAGAACAAATACAAAAACACCATAACACAAAACGTTCATATATATCAGTTAAATTCTTTTAAACTCAAAAGTAAGTAAAATATAATTTTCTAACTCTAAAATGATAGTTTGTCCCTAAATCCACTGTGAGAATCGGTAACTATGATAATTCTTGAAGATAAGCAGAAAATATTTTATATTTTAAATGACATCATTTTTAGTTTATGCTACATAAAACATTTTAATGGCTGGAATAATTTTTAATTGCCACAATTCTACAACTACCAACAATGAAGTATTCAATTTTTTAATCTAGTGCACAAATTCTCTCCTCAGTGCACATTTTCCTTAATTTTACAACAACTACAAACTTGACTATAGGATACTTTTAAACACAATTAAATTAAAATTTAAGAAGTAATATTCTAGTAACCTAAAAGGGCAAATAGAGTTTTCTGCAGATTAAGACACTAGAATCATTATTTCAATATTCTTATTCTAGTTGATAGAACCCAAAGTATTAGTGAAAGCAAGTTATTTCAATAAAAGTTGGTTTTGAACTCAAACTTGAAAATAACAGTATCTTATTAGATACTGTTAATATCAACTGAATGGCTGAATAAGTAAAAACAATAATTGCATTTTACAACTATTAACAGTAATCTGTCACTATTGAAATGATAAAACACTGTAACTAATGAGATGATCAAACACTCATGATTTTCCCAATCCAGTCAATAAATTCACTTAATGAAGTACCCATAAAAATCTTGGTTATGTGCAAAAATTGAGGAAGATGTATTATTGCATAAAGCCTCACTCTCTGGGAAATTAAATTTTAAAAAAATATCACAAGACTATATTAAAGATTTTCTTTTGACAACCATCATTAGTAATAATTATTTCAGAGATCAATGATCTTAAACTAGTAGGTGAAAGTTTGAGGAAGAATAAAATATTTACATAGCCTGAACACATTTCTTTACAAAATTTTAGGAACTTCAAAGGAAAAAAAGTAACATTGTAGTAGAGAAACCTGGTAGCTATCACCTTAACAAAATAATAAAGTTATCAACAGTACTGTACAAAGGTCACGTTTTCTGAAATGATTCACTAAGAAGGACACTCTATCATAGCTGTGCTGTGTGATTCCTGCCAAAAAACACATAAGCTAAGCCTAATCATAAGGATCATCAAAAAATCCAAGCTGAGGGACGTACTACAAAATAAATGACCAATATCCATCAAAAATATTAAAGTGCTGAAAGAAAAAAAAAGGAACTGCTCCAGTTTCTTTAGTTAAAGGCAACTAAGGGGATTTAATTAATAGCAAGGTGTAGGCCTGGACTGGCTTTTGGACCAGAAAAGAAAACCATCTTGAAAATAAAATTATTACTGGGGAAACTGCTAAAATTTGGATAGGGTTTAGAGTTTAGATAATAATTATATAATAATGTTAATTTCCTAATTCCAATCATTGTTTTGTGGTTATGAAAGAAATTTCTTGTTTATAGAAAATAATAAAGATTGAGGCAAAGAAACTTTATGTCTAAAATAGAAGCACTTGGTAACAATTCACTTTAATGGAATTATCCCTTTCAAGAAGATGATTGATTGGCTAATTGGGAGAATCTAGGTGGCAAATATGTAAGAATGATTCATATTATAGTTTAAATTTTTGTTAATGTAAAATCATTATAAATAATAATGAATAAATGTAAATATCTACATATGTATGCATATGTATTATGTGTACACGTGGATGTTTCCATTTGAACAATTATGGTAGTTTAAGCATACAAAGGTTTTTCCTATTTATCAAGAATAAAAAAAATACAACCATTAATAAAATAACATGATGTATAGCAAAACTTTCAAATCTTCCCTAATCTGTCCATAATTTCCATTTTATTATTAAGAAAACAAATATTTTTTATTTCTCTAGGAAGACAGCACCTTTCCAATTACAGTATCTTATAAAATCACTAGAAATAAAAGTAATATTCATCATTAAATTTCTGATTGTAGTATAGGCATAGCATAAAAGCATACAGACAATGTATTATTGAAAAACTCTTTTTGAAGTATTAAGAGCAGAAATTTACTAGCTGTAGAATTTATCAGTGATTTGGGAATGATCAACAAATCATACACTCATTTTTATCAATATAAATTTGTCATCATCATAAAATTAGATAAAAAAGGGTCAGGCAAAATCAATATTTATATTTAGTATTATGTATAACTACATAATTATAAATAATTGGCTTTTGTTCATAATTTTGTGGCATATAATTTTACATACTTCAAGTTTTCTACTCCAATATTTCCCACTTTAAGGCTCTTGCCTTATACAAACATTTCCTTACAACCTAGTAAAACACTTTCTACAAAATATTTTCCTATTGTGATTTTGTGAAGTCATAAATAAGCTTTATAAATAATACAATACATCTTATATTTTTTCAACCATGCTAGTGTCTAGTTTTAATGTTCAAATTTTATTGAGAAAATATCTACTTCTTGTATAGACACAAAATCATTTTAACTTTACTCTGCATTTTCCTGGCCATGAGTAACACAATTAAATATTATGAAAATGTGATGAAGTAAACTATAGCCTTGATATTAATTTAATAATAAAATGTGACTGTAATACGTAATATTATTACTGATCTAAATCTCCAGTTTAGCCAAATTAAAATTCCTTAGTCTATTAATTATATAAGAAATATCTTTTAAAAATATCTTGTTTTGAATTTGCTTTCTTTTGTTCTTCTTTGTGAATATCTTCATTAATACAATAATAAATTTTAAAACTAGTGAATTTCAAAAATGGCAGAGGTAGGATGGAAGGAACAAAGTTCAAGAACCCATGAATTGTATACTCAGACATTCAGTAGTTGAGAATTGGCTGTCTACTTCAGAAACTAATCTGGAAGTTTACTTACACTTTCTGTTTCATAGCTTAAATCTTTATGTGTAGCATCAAAGAGATGGAGTTTATATCAGAACCTGTTAATGTCGTATCATACTTCATGATACTCCAAAATGGGAGACATAATTTTGAGAGATGGCTATTGCTACAGAGCTACAGAACATGATACATCTGAGATCCATTTGGAATGAGGGCACTTTGATTAGAAAAGCCACCTGCACCTAATAAAGTTTAAAATGGTGACAAGTGAAAGTATGACCTACGGATTCTGTCGGAAGAGCTCTCAGTCCGCGCTGGGGAGCTGGACACACTGCTGCTGCGGTGTGATGATGGGTGACTGCCAGGCCTTCGCCCCTCTTCCAGAGAGGGAGCAGGAGAGGGGCTGTCGGGGACACGCTCCTGCACATCCATGCAAGGGGAGGGAGGAAGAGGACAGGAAAACACATTGAGTCTTACTTGATAATACTTTTCCTTATACATTAAGAAATGTGGAGAGAACACGGTATTCCACCAACATTTAACTGTGCATTTTCATCTTGAGCAAAGCCTAAGATTCTGATGATTTCAAATTCTTCAATCCATCTGAACAAGTAATTTTTTTCTTAGTAAAGTTAGGAAAGAGTGGCTATGAATATTTGGTTCTATAGGTAAGCGTCACTGTGTTAATAACAAGTGTTTATCCACTCTTTGGAGAAAAGATGTGCTCAAAGAAGGCAAACAAGAGCCCATCAGACAACAAAAAATTAATAGAAAAAAAAACAAGATCAGTTCTAGATACTTATTATTTTGAAGAATCTTTAAACATTTTTCTATTTCAGCAAGCAACTGAAGATCAGTTAGCACATGAATTGTCTATGTGACTGAACATGGAATTAACATCAAATTAATATAATAGCTATTGCATTATGACATTGCTTCAGACACATTTGGACAATAACAATTTAAGGAATAATAGAAATGCAATATTATTTAACATTGGAATAATTTTCTATGATTCAAATAATTCTCCAAGTACTTTAGTTAGTTATTTATTTGGGCAGTCCTAGGGATTGAACCCAAGGCTTGACAACCTCTCTATTTTGAGCTACATTTCTAGACAACTGCCTAGGCTTTCTTTCACTAGCAAATCAACTATTAACCCTTGGATTATACAAAAATGTGTAGTTTATATTTAGGAAGGTGAATTACTATATTTTTTATAAAAATAGTATTGTCTAAATTAAACTTATTTTTTAAAAGGTCACTCAAATCAATGTTTATATAGCAATAGATTTTAATATTTATCTTAATAATTAGGTTAGTGATCTTACTTGTAATGGCACATGTTTGACTGAACAGAGATAAAATATAATCTAAAAATCAATTTCTCTATGATCATTTTGCGAGTCTGATTTTCCTGTCAAAATAGATTTCTTAGTAATCTAATAGAAAATATGAGGATTTTTTTTCTGAGATATTTAATTCATAAAATCTTAAACAGTTAATGCACAATACTCTAGCAATAATGCTTATGCCATTGAGAGGGATCCCTTATTTATTTTTACATTTTTCATATGGGCAGAAAAAAGTTTCATTAGTCAGTATATTTAATTGTCAAATCTTCCTGTGGTGATTCATTTATGAGTTATTTACTTACTCTTTTATACATGAAAATACTTTAAAAATCACATAATAAATTAAGTCAAAATATGTTAAAATCTTAATGTAACATGCATTTTTAAAGCAGACTTTAAGGCTGAGAAAATATTGGTACAATTGTAACATTCGACATAGCTTTATCTGACTTTTACTTTAATAGCAGTTTAATGTTTAAGAACAGAGAACACAAAGACAATACTTAGTATGTGTGTTTTAAAGAAAATATTTTAATCTATGCAAATTTTGTGATTTAAAAGCTTAATTATTCAATTGAAAGTTTCTATAAATTGAGACACATTATATTTAGTCATTTCACTTAATGTATAATTTCAATCCTTGGAACATGATGTATTATTCTTTGAAGAATTTCATTAAAGGGAAATCCATTGAGCAAGTAAGATTTGAATACATTGTTGCACAATAAATTAATTTATTTAAACAGCTTAATTCTTTTATCATATTTTATATGCTTGCCTTTTTGGAGTATTCTATAAGATGGAGAATAATGAAAACGGTAAAGGATAGCTTAGGAGAGAATCTCATAATTATTACTGAAACAAAATAGATAATGAGTTTTATTCAGACATAATAAGAAAGAAATAGTTCAATGTCTATAGGAAAACTATGTAAACTGGATTTATCATTTCATTTGTGTGATACCCTTTAACCTCCAAGATGGGCCTGAAGTAGAAGAGAGAGGAAGAATATTTAATTTAATACTTCAACACACTGCTTTATAGTCCTGCATCAATTCCACCAATCAATAAAACACAATCTTTTGCAATGTTCCATCTTTATAAAACTCGCCACAATAATAAATGAAAATTTAAGAGGACTACTCTTTCACTGAAAAAAGGTCATACTAATAAACTAATGGTAACTGAATAACAACAAAGGAAAAGATTCAGTTTTTGCTTCTGGGTAGAACAAGAAGTATTGGTCTCTAGGACAATTAAGTATAAAAAGTGGAATTAAAAACAGTCTGCTTTAAAATTCTAAAAGAAAACATACAAAATATTCAGTATTATATACATGTGGTTAATTTGATATTATCTCAGATGCCTCATCTCTTGACACACAAAAAATGCAGTACATTTTATCAAATTAAAATATTTTCTTTGAGTTAGTATTATCACAACGCATTTCTCTAAAGGGCTATATCATTTAGATTTAATTTAATTTGCTTTCATTTTATACTCTTTTTTAAAATCTATATTTTACTTAGATATTCCCCCACAGAAGATTATATAAAAAGAGACTGATATTTCTAACATTAAATAAATTATCCTGATGCCACATCAATTTAAAATTGATTAAGTTAACCGGTATTTTATTTATATATAACCCAAACTTCTATGGTTTAGGACAGCTTAGATTCAAAATCATTCATTTGAATAGTATTTACTGAACATGTACTATATGTCAAGCAGGATTCCAGGCTCTGGTTATATATAACCAAATACAACAGATGAGAATTCTTTCCCCAATGGAACATATATGATAAATTGATAAATGCTGTTAGTGAAGTGCAGAGTCATTTACACTGATTAAGTGTGACTTTCAAATTCCCTTTTCTGTAGAAATGTGCAAAGAAGATAAATATTAGATTGAGTTCTGGATTGGGAAAAATGCTAAACAGTAGTTTTAAAAGACCCGGTGAATGATGCCAACATACTTATATCTAGTTGAAGACCAGACAGACACAATCTTAAAACTCCATCACTCAAAGTCATAAAATGAGGCTTCAAGGAATATTTGCAATGCTTTCAAATTTTGTTTTGATGATGAAACTCGAGAAATATTTAACTTTACTAAATGTGAAACTAGTAGGACCCATCAGTGTATCTTAAACAACTTTATTCTCCCATTGTCTTTTTGCACACATCCAGTAGTAGCAGGGCACTATATTTTTTCCACATTTGTATGATAATTTAGGCAAGCCTGTTACTTTTCAGGATACTCTTTGGTAATATAAAGTTACTTTAAGCAGCAAAAGAGAATTGTGATCAGGAGTTTGAATTCAGCTCTATGAAATAATAATTACTAGCATTTTTTTTTTTTTTTTTTTTTTTTTTTGGTGTGTGGTGTGTGTGTGGGGGGGGAGGATACTGGGGATTGAAACCAAAGACATTCTACTTCTGAGCTATACCCCCAACTTTTTAATTTTTTTTATTGTTGTGTTGTTTTGTTTTGTTTTGTATTGTTTAGAAACAAAATCTCACTAAGTTAGTGAGAGTCTCTCTAGATTGCTGAGGCTGGTCTTGAACCTAATATCTTCCTGTCTCAGCCTCCCAAGTACTGGAATTACA
>PVLC010030602.1:0-19388 GCA_004027655.1 Graphiurus murinus | reverse complement strand
ACTGAATCAGGATGATGGCGCCTGTCGCTGCGATGTGGCGCCAGCATTCAGGATCAGAAGCCCTGCTCGAAGTAGCTTTCCAGAATAATGACAGCGGACGCTGAATCAATGCTGCCTTTATTGAGCGCACGGAATCCACCGTGTTCAAATAACCCGGCTCTGGCTTCCACCGTGCTCAGACGCTCATCGTGCAGGATTATCTGCACGCCGAAACGGCCATGGATTTTATTCGCGAAGTTGCGCGCGCGCGCGGTCAGAGGTTGCTCCGTACCGTCCATATTCAGCGGCAGGCCGACAACCACCTTTTCGGGCTGCCACTCTTTGAGCAGCTTCTCGATAATATTCCAGTCAGGTTTGCCGTCCTGCGCCTTCAATGCGGGCAGGGGGCGGGCAGTGCCGGTGATGCGCTGCCCTACGGCGACGCCGATGCTTTTGGTACCAAAATCAAAGCCTAAAAACGTTCCGCTCATCAGGCATGCCCCGCTGCGGCCGGCATGGTGACGATATCGATGCCGATCAGCTTCGCAGCCTCGCGCCAGCGGTCGGCTATTGGCGTATTGAACAAAATGTTCCGATCCGCCGGCGCGGTGAGCCAGGCGTTATCCAGTATCTCTTGCTCCAGCTGACCTTTCTCCCAGGAGGCATAGCCCAGCGCAACCAGCACGTTGTCCGGCTGTTTATCCGTGCCCAGCGTTTCGAGCACGTCGCGGGAGGTGGTGATCACCGTATTATCGGAAATACGAATGCTGGAAGAAAAGTCAGAGGGCGGCGAGTGCAGTATAAAACCCCGGTCCTCGGCCAGCGGGCCGCCAACCATCACCGGTTTATCCAGGCGGATCTCGGGATTGCGCGGCTCAGGCGTGATTTTTAACTTCTCCAGGATCCCTTCAACCTGCAGATTTTCCATCGGCTTATTGATGATGATGCCCATGGCGCCGTCATCGTTATACTCGCAGATATAGACTACGGAGCGACGGAACATCGGGTCCTGGAGAGCAGGCATGGCAATCAGAAAGTGATGCTGTAAATTCATTGTCAGAGGTTCTGTTCCTGGTTCAAAAAAGCAGCACCCAGTATGCGGGTAAAGCAAGAGAGTGTCGATTCACTTTATCTTGCAGGCGTCACGGCCATTGCCTGTCTGAGCCTGAAAGTGAATCTCTGAAGCGAGCTTCAGGCTACAGGCGTTGGCCCATAGCCTGAATGAGCGCGTTATTTATTGAGGCGCTTTTCGATGGCGTCCATCAGCATCCCGGTGATGGAAATCGGGAAGGCGGCTTCGATTTCACGTACGCAGGTTGGGCTGGTGACGTTAATTTCCGTCAGGCGATCGCCGATGATATCCAGGCCGACGAAGATTAAGCCTTTGGCCTTCAGCGTCGGGCCTACGCGGCGGGCGATAGCCCAGTCGCTTTCGGTCAGGGGGCGCGCTTCGCCACGGCCGCCGGCGGCGAGGTTGCCGCGAGTTTCGCCACCCTGCGGAATACGGGCCAGGCAGTAAGGAACCGGCTCGCCGTCCACGACCAGTACGCGCTTATCGCCGTCTTTAATGGCCGGCAGATAGTTCTGCGCCATGCAGTAGCGGCTGCCCAGCTCGGTCAGGGTCTCGGTAATCACGCCGAGGTTAGGGTCACCCTCTTTCACGCGGAAAATGGAGGTACCGCCCATGCCGTCCAGCGGCTTGAGGATGACATCGCCGTGCTTTTCCCAGAAGGCTTTCAGCTGAGCTTTATTGCGGGTGACCAGCGTTTCCGGCGTCAGCTCGGAGAACCAGGCGGTAAACAGCTTTTCGTTACAGTCGCGCAGGCTCTGCGGCTTATTGACGATAAGCGTGCCTTTCTCTTCGGCGCGTTCGAGGATGTAGGTCGCATAGATAAACTCGGTATCAAACGGCGGATCTTTACGCATCAGAATGACGTCCAGGTCCGCCAGAGGCAGATCCTGCTCGCCGTTGAACTCGTACCATTTGTCGTAGTTCTGCTCGACGCTCAGCTTGTGCGTACGGGCGCGGGCTTCACCGTTGATTAAGTACAGATCGTTCATCTCCATATAGTGGAGTTCATAGCCGCGACGCTGCCCTTCCAGCAACATAGCGAAGCTGGTGTCTTTCTTGATGTTGATGGTTGCGATGGGGTCCATCACGATGCCGAGCTTAATCATTGTTCTTCTCCGTTAACGCTTCAACCTAAGTCGCCAAAACGCACCTGCAGGGCGGTAATGGCAGTGAGCGCAGTTGTCTCTGTACGCAGAACGCGCGGTCCCAACAGGATATCAGTAAACTGGTAGCGAGCGGTCATCGCTATCTCTTCTGCCGAAAGCCCGCCTTCCGGACCGATCAGCAGTCGGACGCGTTCGACCGGCAGCGGCAGCGTATTGATGCTGGCGCTGGCGCGAGGGTGTAAATTGAGCTTCAGGCCCTCGTCCTGCTCCGCGCACCAGGCTTCGAGCTGCATTGCCGGGCGGATCTCCGGCACCACGTTGCGGCCGCTTTGCTCGCAGGCGGCAATGGCGATTTTCTGCCACTGCTGAATCTTCTTGTGCAAACGTTCGGCGTCCAGTTTAACGCCACAGCGTTCGGAAAACAGTGGCGTTATGAGGCTTACGCCAAGTTCGATCGATTTCTGGATGGTGAATTCCATTTTTTCGCCGCGTGACATCACCTGGCCTAAATGGATATGGAGAGGGGATTCGCGGTTATCGATTTTGCCGCTCTGTACTTCAACCAGCACATGTTTCTTACCTGCCTCGACAATGACCGCCTCGAAGACCTGATTGCTGCCGTCAAAAAGCTCGATTGCCTGGCCTTTACCCATCCGTAAAACGCGACCGACATGGTTGGCCGCGTCGTCGGAGAGGGCTATCTGGCTACCCGTAGTGATGCGTTCCGGGTGATGGATGCGAGGGATGCGCATGCTTGATATTCCGTTCTTCGCGCAGATATTGTCTTCCCTCATTAAAGAGGGAAGCGTGAAGCTGCAAATTAACAATTGCCGCTAGTGTAGGTTAGCTCTTTTGCGCCTGGCAAGCCTGCAGGACGTAAGGATTATGGTTGCCCTGAACTTTTGCAATACGCGCGTCGCGTTCGCATTCCCAGCGTGTTACCGGGTACAGCTTATTCCAGGCGGTAAACAGCTGGGTTTGCTGGCGGGAAAGATTGAGCTGGTAGCGGTCGCGCATATAGAAGTAGGTGCGGGCAATCGCGCCCCGGGCGCGAGCCGGCGGCTCTGCAACTTTATCTTTAAAATCAACCTTCATCGCACACTGGCCGTACTGGCCTTCGCCACCGTTCCACTGGCTGTACATAAAGTTGGCGCGATCGCCGTTGACCTCGCCAACCGCCGGCTGCAGGTTATGCATGTCGCTTTCCATCTTGCGATAGACCGGGTCTTTGGCGCAGTTTTTCCGCCCGCCGTCCTGCCAGCATTGAAGCTGGTGACCAAACTGCCAGGCCGGAACCACGTGTTCCCACTCTACCCGGCTGGCGCGGTTCTCATTTTTACGCACTTTATAGCCGCATGATTCCAGATCGATAACGCCCTTTTTCCCCTGCCAGTTGATTTTACAGCCGCAGTAGAAATCGCCGGGGACGTCGGCGTTGACCTTGACGCCAGCGGCTTTGGCCTGAGAAAAACTGTTGATTCCCTCCGCAGCAAGCGGGGCACACGCCGCCGCGCTAAGAAACGCGGCAGCAAAAATATAAATACGGGACATCGTTAACTCCGTGTCAAAACGAGCCCGCAACGTAACGAATGTGATTGCCTGATGCAATCAGTCAGATCAGAAAATTTCCAGTTATTTCCGTAGATTACTTTTCCGCCACCAGCACGTCGCCGCAGCGCACGCAGCGATAGGTGGCCTCACCGCGCATCACGCGATTGTGGCGGCGAACGGTAAGCTGATGCTGCTGACACTGGCAGCGGTAGGGGAAGGTATTTTTACGGACAGAATCGAGTTCGAAACGATGAGTACGCAGCGCCGGTACGCCCAGTACGCTCTCCATCATCCATTTCCACTCTTTTCCGTGCGGCGCCACGCGGCCAAAGTGTTTCCATACCAGCAGATGGGCCAGCTCGTGCGGCACGACTTCGTCGATAAAAGCCTGCTGGTTTTCCAGCAGCAGCACCGGGTTAAGGCGAATTTCGTTTTTCTCCAGCCAGGCGGTACCGGCGGAGGTTCCCCGCTGCTGATAAACCAGCACCGGTTCAGGGTAATGTCGTCCCAGCTTGAGGTTCGCTTTGGCAAGATTTTCCCGCAGGCTGCGCATAACGGCCTGTTGAAGGGCAATGGGAATTCGGGGTGTTTTCATAGCGCCAGAGGATAGTGCGGCGGAATGAGGAGAGCAAGAAGAAGCTTCCTCCCGGAGGGGAGGAAGCGTGTATCCTACTAGTCGCGCGCGCCGATTTCGCGCAGTTTACGGCCTTTCATCAGATTACGTTCAATATGTTCCAGCGAAACGTTTTTGGTTTCCGGGATCAACCACAGAGTCAGGAAGATGAACAGGATGTTAAGGCCGCCATAGACCCAGAAGGTATTGGCGCTGCCCAGCGAGTTCAGCATCGTCAGGAAGGTCGCGCCGACGATCATGTTGGCAATCCAGTTGGTCGCCGTTGAGCAGGTGATACCGAAATCACGCCCTTTCAGCGGCTGGATTTCGGAGCACAGCACCCAAATCAGCGGGCCGGCGCTCATCGCAAAACCCACGATGAACATCAGCAGCATCAGGACGGCAAAGTACTGCGCCGTGGCGGAGTGGATGCCGATATGCATCATGCTGCCCAGCACGCCCATGCCGAGCGCCATGACGATAAAGCCGAGGATCAGCGTCGGTTTACGGCCCCAGCGGTCAACCAGTCCGATGGCGATAAAGGTCGCCAGAACGTTGGTCAGACCGACGATGACGGTCCCCCACATCTGTTCGGTGGTGTTGGCATAGCCCGCCAGTTCAAAAATCTTCGGCGCATAGTACATGATGACGTTCATACCGGTGAACTGTTGCATCACCTGCAGCAGGACGCCAAGGAACACCGCGCGGCGGAAGTTGCTGTTTTCTTTGAACAGCGACCAGCCGGACTGTTTTACCTTCAGGCTTTCGCGGATCTCATCCAGCTCGCGTTTCGCTTCAGCGCTGGTATCGCGCAGGCGCAGCAGGACGCGTTCGGCATCGACAAAGCGGCGCTTAGCGGCAAACCAGCGCGGGCTGTCCGGCAGGAAAACCACGCCAATCAGCAGCAGCACCGCCGGGATAATGATCACCCCGAGCATCCAGCGCCAGGCGCCGCTGTAGCTGAAAGCGGTATCCGAAAGATACGCCCCGAGAATACCAATGGTGATCATCAGCTGGTACATCGAAATCATGCTGCCGCGGATTTTTTCCGGCGCAATTTCCGACAAATACAGCGGGGCCGTGTAGGAAGCGACGCCAACGGCGAGGCCGAGCAGCACGCGGGAAATGAGCAGGACTTCCACATTCGGGGCGGCGGCGGAGAACAGGGAACCGGCAACGAACAGGATGGCGCCAATCATCAGGCTTTTTTTACGCCCGAGTTTGAAGGAGAGCCAGCCGCTGCCGACCGCGCCGACCGCGGCGCCGAACATCATGGAGCTTACTACCCATTCCTGCGTATGAGCGCTTATCTGGAACTCGTTGGCAATAAAGGGTAAGGCACCCGCAATAACACCAATATCCAGGCCAAATAGCAGGCCTGCCAGTGCGGCGAGGAAGCAGACAAAGAACGTCATCGTCTTGTTTGAACGCCCTTGTTTTTTGTTGTCAGGCATAACGCCCTCCGGTTGAGTTATTGATTCTGTCGAGGCATAGGGTAGGTAAATGCGTAGTAAAAAAATGTGATAATAATCACGCTGGTGTAATCGGTTACACTATCGTAAAGAAAGGTAATCACATTTAATTTATTTAAATCAGCATTTTAATAAAGTTTAGCTCAAGAAATTTAAAGCGCTAATCAGAGTTTGCTGAAATATTGTGTAACAAAGCCAAGGGTTATTACATTTTTCGCGCACGTCGGGGAAAAGGATGTTGCACATGGGATGTAATCGCTTCCATAGGAAGCTTTGCAAAGGGCTGGATGCAGAGGCTGCGGTTATACGGTTGAAAATAAAAAGGCCAGCGCGAGGCTGGCCTTAAGAGCGAGAAGAGCAGGGGCTTATTTCAGGCCGGCCGCTTCGCGCAGCTGAGCTGCTTTGTCGGTTTTTTCCCAAGGGAAATGTTCGCGACCAAAGTGACCGTAAGCCGCCGTCTCTTTGTAGATCGGGTGCAGCAGGTCAAGCATCTGGATCAGACCATACGGACGCAGGTCGAAGAACTCACGAACCAGTAGCGTCAGCTGCTCGGACGGTACTTTTTCGGTACCGAAGGTTTCAACCATAATCGAGGTCGGCTCTGCGACGCCGATGGCGTAGGAAACCTGAATTTCGCAACGATCGGCCAGACCGGCGGCAACGATGTTTTTCGCCACATAGCGCGCCGCGTAGGCCGCAGAACGGTCGACTTTAGACGGATCTTTACCGGAGAACGCGCCGCCGCCGTGGCGAGCCATGCCGCCGTAGGTATCAACGATGATTTTACGCCCGGTCAGGCCGCAGTCGCCCATCGGGCCGCCGATAACAAAACGGCCGGTTGGGTTGATAAAGAATTTGGTCGCGCTGTTCAGCCACTCGGTCGGCAGCACCGGTTTGATGATCTCTTCCATTACCGCTTCCTGCAGCGATTTCTGATCGATGCTTTCGGCGTGCTGTGTGGAGAGAACGACCGCATCAATACCGACAACTTTGCCGTCGTCGTACTGGAACGTCACCTGGCTTTTTGCGTCCGGGCGCAGCCACGGCAGGGTGCCGTTTTTGCGTACTTCAGCCTGACGCTGCACCAGACGGTGAGCGTAGGTGATCGGCGCAGGCATCAGCACATCGGTTTCGTTAGTCGCATAGCCAAACATCAGGCCCTGGTCGCCCGCGCCCTGCTCCAGCGGATCGGCGCGGTCAACGCCCTGGTTGATGTCCGGAGACTGTTTACCGATAGCGCTCAGCACCGCGCAGGAGTTGGCGTCAAAGCCCATATCGGAATGCACGTAGCCAATTTCACGGACCGTATTGCGGGTGATCTCTTCGATATCAACCCAGGCGCTGGTAGTGATTTCGCCACCCACCAGAACCATGCCGGTTTTGACGTAGGTTTCACATGCTACGCGCGCTTTTGGATCCTGTTCAAGGATCGCATCCAGCACGGCGTCGGAGATTTGGTCAGCAATTTTGTCGGGATGCCCTTCGGATACGGACTCTGACGTAAAGAGGTGTTTTGCCATGTTTTATTTCACCTGTGGACGATTCGGGTAGCTCATACTGTTGTGTAGAATGGCTTTGACGGATGACTCTACCAAAGCTTGCAGGTAGTGACACGAGCAGTCTGAGTGTTAATCAGTATAGATGGATTAACTTCTGGACGGCTATTTTAGGGCAGTTCTTGACCCCATTTCCAGCCTTTTTTGATATTCGTCGCATTTATAGAAAAAGGGCGGTGGCAATTTTTCCTGACAATGCCCGGCAACGCGCATATTTTTATTTTGCTTTTTACCCCGCTTATCGGTATAAAACGCCGCGCGCGGCTCATTAAAACAGCGCACGAGCACTCACCTCGTGACGCCACTTCCAGCCGGGTTAAGCAGTCTGTATTGACAGAGTCCCGCAGCGGCGTTTTTGCTGGCTGTCCGGAACCTATAGCTTTGGCTTGTCGCTGGCCCGTACCGGGGCAGTGTGGAGGTGATACCAGATAATGAACCCACGTTTTTCGCCTGACTCGTCGCGTCGTTCCGTCGCGCGTCACTATTCCTCAATCCGCATCTCTCTCATGCAAACCAGCCGATGTTCTACCCATCTCGGCGCTTCTCAGGATTCCAGGGCCGGCAGGCTACAGGAAAACTGAACAAGGGCGCTCTTGCGATAGCAAGGGTTTTCTCGTGGTTTCTCCGGACTGTCATACTCCGTTCGGGTACGTGTTTTACGATGATATGAATAAGAAACCGGTCGCTCAGCCGCAAGTCCAGCACTATCTACTGGGATTTCGGACTGTTTATGGGTTGTTATCGCTTCTTCGGATTGCGATAGTAGTCAACTGTTTTACACTTGTTACTAAAATTTGAGGTTCGCTATGTCTGACGACATGTCTTTATCTTCGCCTTCGTCAGCAGGCGATCACGGTGTACTACGTTCCATGCAGGAGGTTGCGATGAGCTCCCAGGAAGCCAGCAAGATGCTACGTACTTACAATATTGCCTGGTGGGGTAATAACTACTACGACGTTAACGAACTGGGCCATATCAGCGTCTGCCCGGATCCTGACGTTCCGGAAGCGCGCGTTGACCTTGCCGAGCTGGTGAAAGCGCGTGAAGCTCAGGGGCAGCGCCTGCCTGCACTGTTCTGCTTCCCGCAGATTTTGCAGCACCGCCTGCGTTCGATTAACGCCGCCTTTAAACGGGCGCGTGAGTCTTATGGCTATAACGGTGACTACTTTCTGGTTTATCCCATCAAGGTTAACCAGCATCGCCGCGTGATTGAATCGCTGATCCACTCCGGCGAACCGCTGGGTCTGGAAGCCGGCTCGAAGGCCGAGCTGATGGCGGTACTGGCGCACGCCGGCATGACCCGCAGCGTGATTGTTTGTAACGGTTATAAAGACCGTGAATATATCCGCCTGGCGCTGGTGGGTGAAAAGATGGGCCATAAGGTCTATCTGGTCATTGAGAAAATGTCGGAAATCGCCATCGTGCTGGAAGAAGCCGAGCGGCTGAACGTGGTGCCGCGTCTTGGCGTGCGTGCGCGTCTGGCTTCGCAGGGCTCTGGCAAGTGGCAGTCCTCCGGCGGCGAAAAATCCAAATTCGGCCTCGCGGCGACCCAGGTTCTGCAGCTGGTTGAAATTCTGCGCGCCGCAGGGCATCTCGACAGCCTGCAGCTGCTGCACTTCCACCTTGGCTCGCAGATGGCCAATATTCGCGATATCGCCACCGGCGTGCGTGAATCGGCGCGTTTCTACGTCGAGCTGCATAAGCTGGGCGTGAATATTCAGTGCTTCGACGTTGGCGGCGGTCTCGGCGTTGACTATGAAGGGACCCGTTCGCAGTCCGACTGCTCGGTGAACTATGGCCTGAACGAATACGCCAACAACATTATCTGGGCAATTGGCGATGCCTGTGAAGAGAACGGTCTGCCGCATCCGACGGTGATTACCGAATCCGGCCGTGCGGTCACCGCGCACCACACCGTACTGGTATCCAACATCATCGGCGTTGAGCGTAACGAATATACCGAGGCGACCCCGCCCGCGGAAGATGCCGCGCGTCCGCTGCAAAGCATGTGGGAAACCTGGCTGGAGATGCAGGAAACCGGCAACCGCCGCTCGCTGCGCGAATGGCTGCACGATAGCCAGATGGATCTGCACGATATTCATATCGGCTACTCCTCCGGCACCTTTAATCTTCAGGAACGCGCCTGGGCCGAGCAGCTGTATCTGAATATGTGCCATGAAGTGCAGAAACAGCTCGATCCCAGCAACCGCGCGCATCGCCCGATAATCGATGAGCTGCAGGAGCGTATGGCGGATAAGATTTACGTCAACTTCTCTCTGTTCCAGTCGATGCCGGATGCATGGGGTATCGATCAGCTATTCCCGGTGATGCCGCTGGAAGGGTTGAACAAGGTACCGGAACGCCGCGCGGTGCTGCTGGATATCACCTGCGACTCCGACGGCGCAATTGACCACTACGTCGATGGCGATGGCATTGCGACCACCATGCCGATGCCGGAATACGATCCGGAAAATCCGCCGATGCTGGGCTTCTTCATGGTAGGCGCCTACCAGGAGATTCTGGGCAATATGCACAACCTGTTCGGCGATACGGAAGCCGTAGATGTGTTTGTCTTCCCTGACGGCAGCGTCGAAGTGGAGCTGTCGGATGAGGGAGACACCGTCGCGGATATGCTGCAGTACGTCCAGCTGGATCCGAACACGCTGCTGACGCAGTTCCGCGATCAGGTGAAAAAGACCGATCTCGACGCTGACCTGCAGCAGCAGTTCCTTGAAGAGTTCGAAGCGGGTTTATACGGCTACACTTATCTGGAAGACGAGTGATATACGTCCTCTCCGTAGCGGAGAGGGAAGAGAGAGGGGAAGGCTCATTACGCCATTCGCCAGACTCACTTGAACACGTAGGCATTTGCGGCGATAATTCGCCCAATTAAGCAGCAAACTTATTCAAACCCTTCCTCGTCGGGCCTAACGACGCGGAGGGGTTTTTTTATATTTGTATTTCAATACAACGACTGTAAAAGAGGTCATACCCATGAGCACCTTAGGTCATCAATACGATAACTCCCTGGTATCCAACGCATTTGGCTTTCTGCGTCTACCGATGAATTTTATGCCGTACGACAGCGATGCGGACTGGGTCATCACCGGCGTACCGTTTGATATGGCGACCTCCGGACGCGCGGGCGGGCGTCATGGCCCGGCGGCGATCCGTCAGGTGTCGACTAATCTTGCGTGGGAGCATAACCGTTTCCCGTGGAACTTTGATATGCGCGAGCGGCTGAACGTCGTGGACTGCGGCGATCTGGTTTACGCTTTCGGCGATGCGCGTGAAATGAGTGAAAAGCTGCAGGCGCATGCGGAAAAACTGCTGGCGGCAGGTAAGCGCATGCTTTCATTCGGCGGCGACCACTTTGTGACGCTACCGCTGCTGCGCGCTCATGCTAAGCACTTCGGCAAAATGGCGCTGGTGCATTTCGATGCCCACACCGATACCTACGCCAACGGCTGCGAATTTGACCACGGCACCATGTTCTATACCGCGCCGAACGAAGGCCTGATCGATCCGCACCATTCAGTGCAGATCGGCATTCGCACCGAGTTTGATAAGGACAACGGGTTTACCGTGCTGGATGCGGGTCAGGTTAACGACCGCAGCGTCGACGACGTGATCGCTCAGGTGAAACAGATCGTCGGCGATATGCCGGTGTACCTGACCTTTGATATCGACTGCCTGGATCCGGCGTTTGCGCCGGGCACCGGTACACCGGTGATCGGCGGACTGACCTCCGATCGCGCGATCAAACTGGTGCGCGGCCTCAAGGATCTGAACATTGTCGGTATGGACGTGGTGGAAGTCGCTCCGGCCTATGACCAGTCCGAAATCACCGCCCTGGCGGCGGCGACGCTGGCGCTGGAAATGCTCTACATTCAGGCGGCGAAAAAAGGCGAATAAGCCTCAGACGCTGACTGCTGCTGCGCGACGCATGCGCAGCAGCAGCATGCCTCCTGCGCAAAGCGTTATCAGCTGCGATACCACCAGTACCGAGAATCCTGAGCTTACCGATCCCGCCGATTTCATGACCATTCCCATCAGCAGCGGGATAAACGCCGCGCAGATATTACCGACGCCATTAATAATGCCATAGGCGCTGCCTACCGCTTCGCGCGGCGCATGATGCTGCAAGACCGCCGGGATCGCCGCGCCCTGCAGCCCCCAGAAAACGTTCGCCGCCAGCATAAACAGCGCCAGCATCGCCTGCTGGTGGCTGAGCATCAGCGCCAGTACCGACAGAGCGGTCAGCAGGCCGCCGATAATAAACAGCACCGGCGCCTGCTCCGGGCGCATTTTATCGAGAAGTACCCCTCCGAGAAATTTTGAACCCAGGCTCAGCAGAAACGGAACCGCCGCCAGCAGGCCGGTAGCCTGTAGCGAGAAGTGATGCTCGTCGCGCAGCCAGGCCGGCAGCCAGGCGCTGCTGCCCCATAGATAGCTGAGGGTGGCGATCTCCACCAGCAGGATCCAGCCCAGCAGCGGCGTGCGCCAGGCGAGGGTCAAGGTTGTAATCATACCGGGCCTGGCGCGGCGTTCATTGACGACTGGAGCAGGTAAAAAGCGCCAGACTAAGCCGCCGCCGAGCAGCAGGTTGAGCAGCGCCAGGGCGTAAAACGATCCCATCCAGCCGACGTGCGCCATCAGCCAGGTGACCAGCGGAAAGCCAGCCGCCAGCCCGAGCGAAACGCCGAGAGCGGTCACGGCGTTAGGTTTACCGACCTCATCGGCGGCGAAGCTATCGCTGATAAAGCGGGTTTTCAGCGAGAATAGCGGCCCCTCGGCAACGCCGAGAACGATGCGCGCGATTAACATGCCCAGCAGGGAGCCCAGCAGCGGAGAAACCGCGCAAACCAGCGCCCATATCGCTACGCTGCTTAACAGCCCCTGGCGATAGTTGAGCTTACTTTCTATAAGGGGAGTTAATATTAAAGCCGATAAACCATAACCAAGAAGAAAGCATGTCATCAGCATGCCTTGTAACATTCTGTTTTCATTTAAATGAAAGTGAGCGGCAAATTCGGGGTTCAGAATCATCACTGAGATATTTACCCGATCGACGTAAGAAATAATTATTAACAAAAGTAATGCGATAGTACCTTGCCATCTTGCCGCCATGATTTACCTCTTTTTAAATTTAATACATTTTGGTTATTATTTTTTTGACGCCAGAAATAATCACTTAACTAAAATGGTTCACCTATGAAACTCATTGTTTATTAAGGTTTAATTTTCTTTTTGTTTCATATGTGAAACACCGCAAGCTCCCTTCCTGTTCATTTTTAACGATCTTCATGAAAAGAAGTCAATAGCGCATTTTGTTTCTGAAGAGATAGCGTTTTTTATAATGAAAGGGCGCTTTAAATATCATCATTTCATCTGGCTGCTTTTTTTCGTGATCAATTCCACAGTTAGCTAATTAAAAAGCCATTCATTAACAATTTGGTCACATTGCTGCTTGACGAAAGATTCATCGCTTTTATATTGACCGTATTAAATAAGAAACAGAGTTTCATATATGAAACAAAGCCCGGAGGAATGCGATGAGCTGGATTGGCGTGTGTGACGCGGAGCAAGTACAGGAAGATTTCCCCTATAGCGGCAGTATCGACGGTAAAGAAATCGGTATCTATCTGATTGATGGCGAATATTACGCGCTGGAAGACGTTTGTCCCCATGCGTATGCGCTTCTGAGCCAGGGCTTTGTCGAAGATGGCAAGGTGGAGTGCCCGCTGCATGAAGCGGTATTCGACGTCAAAACCGGCCAGTGTCTGCACGGCCCCGGCGGGCGCAACCTGCATCGCTACCCGGTGCGGGTATACGACAAGCAGATCCAGATTTCTTTTATCGAGGAGAACGTGGCATGAGCGAAACCCTGGACTTTAACCCGGCGCTGCCGGAAAGCCGTCAGTTTACGCCGCCGGCGGAAGGCGGAAACGGCAACATTCACAAACCCGGCGACTACACCAATCTGATCTGGCAAACCCGCAGCCGGGTGCCGGAAAGCTGGGAGCTACAGCTTATCGCCACCCTCGAGACGCTCTTTGAACAGGGCGCAGAAAGCCTCGGTGAGCTGGTGAACGGCCTGAACGGCGTCAGAATGCACGACCAGCAGGGGGAACCGTGGAGCGAGAGCAGCTTCCAGGCATTTCTGCAGGTAAACGGATACTGAGGACACAGCGATGACAACAACGGTACAGAACTATCTTGATAAAGGATTACGCGGCCTGTGGTATCCGGTGCTGGCGAGCTGGGAAGTGCAGTCGGCGCCGGTGGGGATTACCCGCCTCGGCGAACAGATTGTGGTCTGGCGCAATAAAGATGGCCAGGTGCAGGCGCTGGAAGACCGCTGCCCGCACCGCGGCGCGCGCCTGTCGATGGGCTGGAACCTGGGCGATCGCATTGCCTGCTGGTATCACGGCGTGGAAGTGGCCGGTAACGGCGAAGTGAAAGACGTCCCGGCGGTTGACCGCTGCCCGCTGGTGGGTCAGCAGTGCGTTCGCAGCTACAGCGTTCAGGAAGCGCATGGCGCCATTTTCCTGTGGTTTGGCGTCACCGCCGACCAGCAGCCTGATGAGCTGAGCTTTCCGGAAGAGCTGGCCAATAGCGACAAATTTAGCCACTTCCTGTGTACCGCAGCGTGGAAATGCAACTACCAGTACGCGCTGGAAAACGTGATGGACCCGATGCACGGCACCTATCTTCACTCCTCCTCGCACTCGATGGCGGAAGGCGATCGCAAAGCCGACATGGTGCTGCAGCCGACGAAAACCGGGTTTATTTTTGAGAAAAAAGGGCAGGTTGGCGTTAACTTCGACTGGGTCGAACTGGGCAGCAGCGGGGCCTACTGGATGCGCCTCTCTATTCCGTACAAAAAGCGCTTCGGGCCGGGCGGCCACTTCTGGATTGTCGGCATGGTGGTGCCGGAAGATAACGACAACTGCCGCGTCTTCTTCTGGCGCATCCGCGGCGTACAGGGCTGGCAGCGCGATCTATGGCGATTTATGTACCGCAACCGCCTGGAAAAACTGCACTGGGAAGTGCTCGAACAGGATCGCGTGGTGCTGGAAAGCCTGGCGCCGAATGCCCGCGATCGCGAATATCTTTATCAGCACGACGTCGGCCTTTCCCGCCTGCGCCGCATGATGCAGAAAGCGGCAAAAGAGCAGCTGGCGGCCCTGGAAGAGCAGCAGGGAGCCGCCTGATGAACGGTCTGTTGAACGGAAAACGTATCGTCGTCACCGGCGCGGCGCGCGGCCTGGGCTACCACTTTGCCGAAGCCTGTGCCGGGCAGGGAGCGGCGGTAGTGATGTGCGACATTCTGCGGGGCGAACTGGCGGAAAGCGCTCATCGTCTGCAGGAAAAGGGCTACTGCATTGAATCCCATGAGATCGATCTCGCCGATAGCGAGTCGATCGACCGGGTATTCAGCGCTATCGGCGAGCGGGGGGCGATCGACGGGTTAGTGAATAATGCGGCGATGGCCACCGGCGTCGGCGGGAAAAACATGCTCGATTACGATCCGGATCTGTGGGATCGGGTGATGACGGTTAACGTCAAAGGCACCTGGCTGGTGACCCGCGCGGCGGTGCCGCTGCTGCGTGAAGGGGCCGGGATCGTCAATGTCGCTTCGGATACCGCTCTGTGGGGAGCGCCGCGGCTGATGGCCTACGTGGCCAGTAAAGGTGCGGTGATCGCGATGACCCGCTCGATGGCCCGCGAACTGGGGGAGAAACGGATCCGCATAAACGCCATCGCGCCGGGGCTGACCCGCGTTGAGGCGACGGAATACGTGCCCGCGGAACGCCATCAGCTGTATGAAAACGGTCGCGCGCTCAGCGGCGCGCAGCAGCCGGAAGACGTCACCGGCAGCGTAGTCTGGCTGCTCAGCGATCTGTCGCGGTTTATCACCGGCCAGCTGATCCCGGTCAACGGCGGTTTTGTTTTTAACTAATAAGTGAGGCGGTATGGCGAACGAGCAGGAAGTGAAGTATCTGGTGCCGGGGCTTGAGCGCGGCCTGCAGCTGCTGCTGGCTTTTGGCGAACAGCATCGCGATCTGACCTTCGCCGAGCTGCACCGGCTGGTGGATATGCCGAAAGCGACCGCCTATCGCGTGGTGCAAACGCTGGAGTATATGGGCTTTCTCGAACGCAACGCGCGCACCAATACCTTTTCGCTGGGGATGAACGTGCTGCGGCTGGGCTTTGAATATATTGCCTCGCTGGATATCGCCCAGGTAGGTCAGCCGGTTATCGAGCAGCTGCGTGATGTCAGCCAGTGCAGCAGCCATCTGGCAATCCGCGATGGCCGGGACATCATCTACATCGCTCGCGTCAGCGCGGCCGGTTCGCGGATAAACCAGGTCAGCGTCGGCACCCGGCTGCCGGTGCACTGCACCTCGCTGGGCCGCATGCTGCTGACCGATGTTTCACGCAGCGAGTTTGAACAGCTGTTCCCCAACGAGCGGCTGCCGGGCAACACCCCGGGCCAGCTGCACGATCGCGAAGCGCTGTGGCAGATGGTGCAGCAGGATAAAGCCCGCGGCTATGTGATTGGCGAGTCGTTCTTTCGCCACGGCATTTCGTCGATTGTCTACCCGGTGTATGACCGCAGCGGCCGGGTGGCGGGAGTCGTCAGTATCCTGGTGCCCTCCGATGAGATCCCGCAAAGCGATCGCGAGCGGCTGCAGAACGACGTCAGCCTGGCGGCGGACAAAATTTCCGGTTTCCTGGGATATTTGTCTCAGGCAAGTTAAATCAAACACTTAACGGCAGGCGCTTGAGTGCGTCGGGCATGTTTTACGCCCAAATTCGGGCGACTGAACGGTAAAGAGGCGACGAAAAATGAGTATTACCGGAATTGAAAAGCTGGAATTTGGCGTAGATGACCTGAACCATAGCGCCAAATTTATGCACGATTTTGGCCTGGCTGGCGACGCCAGAGGCCGCGTGTTCACCACCCTCAGCGGCGCGCGCATTGAGCTTAACCCGTTGGAGGCCGCCGACCTGCCGCCGGCTTTTGAAACCGGCAATACGCTGCGCCGTATGACCTGGGGCGTAGCGGACCAGGCGGCGCTGGAAGCGCTGCGTCCAAAGCTGGAACGTCAGCCTGGCTTCCGCAGGGTCGACGCCGCGCTGGAGTGCCTCGACCCGAACGGCATGACGCTGCGAGTGCAGGTCAGCCAGCAAAAGGCGGTGGAGCTGAACGTCGAGCCAATTAATCAGTGGGGCGATATTCGTCGTATCGACACGCCGAGTCCGGTTTACGACCGCGCGCAGCCGATCAACGTCGGCCACGTGGTGTTCTTCGTTGAAGAGCTGGCGGCGGTCGAAAGCTTCTATCGCGAGGTGCTCGGCTTCCAGGTGTCAGACCGCTACATTAACCGCGCGGTCTTCCTGCGCTGCGGCGCGCGCGGTGGCCATCACAACCTCTTCCTGCTGCAGCTGCCGAACCGTAAGCGCGGGCTGAATCATGTTGCTTTCACCGTCCGCGATATTCACGAGGTGATCGGCGGCGGCATCGCGATGAACAAAAATGCCTGGAGCACTTTCATCGGTCCCGGTCGCCACCCGGTCTCCTCGGCCTACTTCTGGTACGTCAACAGCCCCACCGGCGGCGCCTTCGAGTACTACACCAACGATGATTATCTGACGGAAAACTGGCAGCCGCGCGAACTGGAGCACTCGTTGGTCTCCTTTACCGAGTGGGCGGTGGAAGGCGGAATCGACCACGATACCCGCCGCCAGCAGAAAAAAACGGAGGCGGTATGACGGCGCGGATCGTGATAGTCGGCGGCGGCCAGGCGGGCGGCTGGGCGGCGAAAACGCTGCGCGACCAGGGCTTCGGGGGCGAGATTTGCGTAGTGGCGGAAGAGGAATGGGATTTCTATGAACGGCCGCCGCTGTCCAAAGCCGCGTTGCTGGATACCGATGCGCAGCTACCGCGCTTGTTTTCGCACGAGGCGCAGCAGGCGCTGAACCTGACCTGGTACCGTCCGCTGCGTGCAGAGCGGATTGACCGACTAGCTAAAACGGTGATTTTAAGCAACGGCGAACGCCTGAGTTACAACGTCCTTTTAATCGCCACCGGGGGGCGAGCGCGTCTACCGGACGAGTCGTGGGCGGCGCATCCCCAGGTTTATACCCTGCGTCACTGGCAGGATGCGCAGCGTCTGAAAAGTCGTCTGGCGGCAAGTCAAAAACTGGCGATAGTCGGCGGCGGCTGGATTGGCCTTGAGATTGCCGCTTCGGCGCGCAAATGCGGCGTGGCCGTAACCCTTTATGAGCAGCAGCCAGCATTGTGCATGCGTTCGGTGAGCGCGGAAGTTTCGCAGGCGCTGGCGCAGATGCACCGCGAGCAGGGTGTCGATATTCGCTGCGGCTGCGGCGCGCTGGAGCTGGAAGAGGATAACGCTCTGCCAACGCTGCACTGCGACGGCCGGCGGGAAACCTTCGATGCGGTGGTGGTGGGGATCGGGGTCGATCTTAATCTCGAACTGGCGCGCGACGCGGGGCTGAAAACCGAGCGCGGGATCGTTGTGGATAGCCAGGGGCGAACGTCGGATCCGTTCATCTTTGCTGCCGGGGATGTGGCGCAGCATCATCACTACGGCCTGTGCATCCAGTCCTGGGCCTTCGCCCAGAATCAGGCGGTGGCGACGGCAAAAGCGATGCTCAACCCCGATGCGCCAGGCTACGACGACGCGCCGTGGCTGTGGTCGGATCAATATCAGCACAATATCCAGATCCTCGGTATTCCGCAGCCGGGCAGCAGAACGATAGCGCGTGAAGATTCGCTGTACTTCTCGCTGGACGAAAACGGGCGGCTGACGCAGCTGGTGGCGTTTAATGATGCGCGCACCGTCAAGCTGGCGAAGCGCTGGATGGCGGCGGGGCGAGATTTATCCGCTGTACCGCTCGCCGATCCGGCTTTTTCACTGATGTCATTGCGATAGCTAACCCGCACCCTTAAGGGGGAGAAATGACCACATTAGAGACTAACGCCGCGCCTGCTGAGGCGAGCGGCGAGGGCATCCGCACGCCTGAAAAAGCGGTTCGCTGGGCCATTCCGCTGTCGCTGCTGGCCTGCGTACTGCTGGCGTTCTTCGACAAAATCAGCATCGCCGCGCTGTTTTCCGATAGCTACTTCCAGCAGGCGATGGGGATCGATTTCGACACCACCCGTCTGGGCATACTGATGAGCGCTTTCCTGCTGAGCTATGGATTCTCTTCGGTGCTGCTAAGCGGCCTGGGCGACCGTATTGCGCCGCTGCGCCTGCTTACCGGAATGATGGCGGTGTGGTGCGTTTTGATGCTGGTGATGGGCTTTACCCATAACTATACGCTGATGGTGACGCTGCGAATTTTGCTGGGTATCGCCGAAGGGCCGCTGTTCCCGCTGGCGTTCGCTATCGTCCGCCATACCTTTCCCCAGCATTTGCAGGCGCGCGCCACCATGCTCTGGCTGCTCGGGACGCCGGTCGGCGCGGCGATTGGCTTCCCGCTGTCGATTTGGTTGCTTAACACCTTCGGCTGGCAGAGCACCTTCTTTGTGATGGCGATGCTGACGGTACCGGTACTGATTTTTGTGCGCATCGGGCTGCGCGGCATCACGCTGGAGGCAAAAGCCAGCGGCGGGCAAACGTCGCAGGAGGCACGCCGCAGCGCGCGCCGCGAGCTGTTTGTCAGCCCGCACTTCTGGATGATCTGCATCTTCAACATCGCCTTTCTCGCCTATCTGTGGGGCATCAACGGCTGGCTGCCCGGCTACCTGATTAAGGGTAAAGGCATTCATCTCGAACACGCCGGCTGGCTGTCGTCGATGCCGTTTATCGCCATGCTGCTCGGCGAAATTATCGGCGCCTGGCTGTCTGACCGCGTCGATAAGCGCGCCGCCGCCTGCTTTATTTCCCTGGCGGGCGCAGGCATTGGCCTGGCGGCGGTGATGCATTTTACCACCCCGCTGCCGGTGATTGCGGCGATGAGCTTTAGCACCTTTATGTGGGGGATCGGCGCACCGAATATTTT
>PVLC010030601.1:0-19374 GCA_004027655.1 Graphiurus murinus | reverse complement strand
TATATATATATATATATATATATATATATATATATATATATATATGGCTAGGGGTGTAGAAGAAAGCCTCTGGGTTAAAACAAAAGAAAGAAAGAAAAACCATCTGGACCTGATGCTATGTGACAATTTTAAACTACTGATCTAATTTTCTCAATATTTATAGGACCACTTAGATGTTCTATTTTTCCTATTTTGATAATTTATATTCTTATGAAGTTATTATTTTCACTTGTTGGCAAAAGTTTGTTTCTAGTATTATCTTATACATATCGAATGCATCTGTAGTTACTACTTTTATTTTCCTAACATTTTTACTTATGTTTGCTTGTTTGTTTTGCTCAATCTTGCCCCAAATTTTTGAATGTTGTAATTGTTTTTAGAGAAGGAACTTTCATTTTTATTGCTCTTTTACATTTAATTTTAAAAAATTTCCATTCTCAGTTTTAAAATGTAGTAAGTTTTGTGTGTGTGTGTGTGTGTGTGTGTGTGTGTGTGTGTGTGTGTGTATGTGTGTGTGTGTGTGTTTGTTTGGTTTTTGCGGTACTGGGGATTGAACTCAGGGGCATTCTACCTCCAAGCTGTACCCCCAGCCCTATTTTTTTATTCTTTATTTTGAAACAGGGTCTCACTAAGTTGCAGAGTGCCTCACTAAGTAGCTGAGGCTGGCTGTGAACCGGGATCCTCCAGTCTCAGTCTCTCAAATGCTGGGATTACAAGCGTGCGTCACCACGCCCAGCTATGTAGTAAGTTTTATACATTATAAATTGTATATATTTGACTTATACAAAGGCCAATTTATTCTTTAGCCTAATGAAAATATTAGGAAATTATTCTTATTTCTGTGGTTTATTTTTTATAGCTATTAATTTCAGAAGTCTATTTTTATCTTTCTCCTTTCTAACTTAAATACTCATGATCATATATTTTAGCTATATCTTGTGAGTCTTCACAGCTACTATTATTTGTTGTGTTTTCCAAGTTTCATTATACTTATTTTCTTAACACATAACTTATTTATGGTTGTGATCATAAAATTTGAAAGGTAAGGAGGTTTGTTTTTTTTTACTGACACACTTAAGTCTTATTTTCGTTATTGATATGTAATTTCTAACTTAATTTTATTTTAAACACAGGATGTGTTCTATATGAGAAATTTGCTGACATTTGCAAGACTTTTTCTTTAAACCTTTTAATACTGTTGAATTTATTTTTTCTGTGTGTGTGTGTGTGATTGGAGATTGAACTCAGGTATGTTCTAGCACTAAGCTGTATTCCCAGTTCTTTTAATTTTTTTTTCTTTTTTTACTTTGAAATAGTCTAGTTACTGTGCATTAGCCTCAAACCTGCAATCCTCCTGTCTCAGCCTCCCAAGTGAAAAATATTAGGAAATTCCCTTCTGTAACTGGGATTATAGGTGTAGACCATTGAGCTCAGCCTGTTGGACTTTTAAATTATGTTCCTTTATTACAATAAAATTTAATAAAGTACAATAGTTAATTCAGTCTATCTAATTGTTAATAAACAATGCAAGATAACATGTTTTAGAGTCTGCTCATCCCCTAAATCAGCCATTGTATACATATTTATATTTACTACCTATCATGTTCTACAAAGATTTAAATAGGCCACATATGTTACCTGCCAAGAGCTGGCACACTTAAAACTGTACCATCAACACCGTTTACCATGAGGGCCAAATAAAAATACCAGACAACAGAAGCACCTTTTGTCATCTTTTTGTTCTATTGCATTGTTTTCTCTTGACACACATGGAGAGAATTCATCTCTGATTATCTGGTTAAAGTCCATTTACTTTAATTGTATAGTTTTCCCCCTTGTGCTCCATGGGGACATACATGATAAAAAAAAAAAAAAGGCGGCGGGGGGGGGGCAAAATGAATTCTTCTTAGTCTTCTGGGGCTCAGGAGCCACCACTGAATGGGGGATGAGGCTTCAGGTCACAATCCTATCCTCTCTACTTTGGGCTGACACTAGAGGATGTTTCCTTATTCTTACTCCTTTTCCTGATGACAGCAATGATGGAATAGAAACAGTAAACGCTATGGGAGCAGTAGGCTAACCACTTCACATGGGCATTGTGTTGTTTTTTGTTGTTTTTTTTTTGCAGTACTGGGGATTGAACTCAGGGGCATTCTACCTCCGAGCTACACCCCCAACCCTATTTTTTATTCTTTACTTTGAAACCGAGTCTCACTAAGTTGCGGAGTGCCTCACTAGGTAGCTGAGGCTGGCCGCGAACTGGATTCTCTGGTCTCAGCCTCCCAAATGCTGGGATTACAAGCGTGCACCACCACGCCCGGCTGGGCATTGTGTTTTAATCCTCACAACAACACTTTAAGGTAGCTGCTATTCTTATTCTCACTTTACAGATGAGGGAACTGACAGAGGACCTCTGGGAAGATGGAAGGATTTATCCCACAGACAAAAGAAGTGACTCAGAAAAGGCCAGGCCTTTCTTGAAGCTCCTGCTCCCTTCTGAGTCTTCCACTTCTCAAAGTCTAGCTGTGACTCTCACTGCCCGGGCAGGCACAAGTGTGTTGGAGGAAACAGACGGTGGAGAAGATGGTGGGAGAGTTCAGGCTTCTACCACACACCTGTCATTGGCTTCCTGTTTTCCCCGGCAGATGCCAAGATCTCAGCCAATAGGTGAGACCACTGCACTGGTCTGAGCCCTACCTTCTTCCCCATCCCCCTTCAGCCTCAGGGGCTCATGGCTTCCATGGGTGACAACTGAATGGCTGGGCTCTATAAGGCTGTTTCTCAAAAATATCACCGGGCCCAGTTTCGCCAATGTCTGACTAAAGCATTCTAAACGTAGTATGCTTTAGGCATTTTACTGCTACATTCTGAATTACATTCTTCTCTAAGCAATCATCTCGGTGTCTCATTTTTTCCATTAGTAAGATGATTATAGTACAGAATGATCTTCATATAATGAGCCCCAGCTCAAGCAGTGTGGCTTTCTGTTGGCCTAATTTTAAATAAATCTTTCTTTGTTAATTAATGTGCCTTATCCCAGTGTTGCAAGTTAACATTTCTGTTCCTGAATTGGACAGGGAGAAAGATAACCACACCCAAGCTGGAGGATCCAAAAATCTTCAGAATCAATAGGAATGCAATGACCATTTGAAAGCCAAAGTTTGTCTGGGTGCTTATCTTAAACTAAGGAAATTGTACAAGAGAGTCTACAGGAGAGTAAAAAGCAATGTGATAATGAGGTCATGAATTAACCCCCTGGTCCCTGCAGCTCTCTTCTAGTTTTTAAGACCCCTTCTCACCTTCTAGGTTATTTTGCACATGCAAAATGTCTTAATGTGGCTAATAAGGCACCTAGCATAAAAGTTAATTAATGAAAATGAAAACACTAAAACTCAGGTTATTTAGTAACCAGGGCCTGGAGCCAGATCCCAATTAAACCACTCTTGTGGTGAAGGAAAGGATCAAAACGTCCAATAGGTTCCATCTGGCTGCTTCTGTGGGTCAACACAGAGCCTCACGTCCATGTCAAATTAGTCTTTCCACCTTCTTTCCACTGCACCCCCCAAGGAGGAGGAGCTGTACAAAGTCCTCCTTGCACTGCCCAGGGGGACTCCCAGGCTCCCCCACTCACAAGGAAGGGTTTTGGCAGCTAAGGAATCCAGCTGGAAACAAGTGTGCTTCCCTAGCACTTTGCGGCCCAACCCCCTTTATCACTCTTTCCCCTGGAGAGGTCCCCTAAACCTCCAATCCCATTTGTACCCTACCCAGGAGATCTGATAATGGTCCTGGCAGAGCACTGGCTTTTCATAACTTTTAGCAGGGGCCTCACTGACCCATAACATGGCTACACACATGATTTCTTCTCACACTGTCTTTGTAAATTGACCATGGCTAACCTTGCTGCCCTAGTCAGATCAATCAGAATAACATTTCTCTAGCTGCAGCAGGCTGGCAGCCTCCTGGGTGGAGGCGTGACTCAGAGTCAGCCTTGGATACTGAAGGCTGATTTTTTGAGTTTCCAGTGGTCTCAGGTTTCCTTTGCTTTTATCACAGTTGGTGAGCTTTGTAAGGACCGTGTTTACAGCCATGCAAATTAGCCTCAGCTGGAGAGAAATCAGGTCAGGCCTAAACGAAATCAAGCACTGGGTCAAAGGTATTTTATCAAAAATTGGAACTGTGGCCACAGTATTGGGGTCAAGCCAGACTGTCCTCGGAAGTAAGTGGACAGCTTTGTCTAATGTAACCTGAACTCTTGGCCTCTGGACCCTGGAAACTCTGCTAAGGGATGGAGAAAAGAGTGGTAAAGGGCCACACCAGCCCAATGGACCTGGCCCCTACCGACAGGGCTGATGCTGCTGCCAAATTTTTGTTACAAGGACAATTGTGATAAGAGAATACTATGTCTTTGAAAGAAGAAACACTGTAGTTGTGAGCCTGGTTTGTACTATATTCCATGCTGCTCGTTGACCACTCACACATTTACACACACTCAATTTTAAAATGAGTGTATGAAGGTGACCACAGGCAGATAAGTTCTGATATTTTGCACCCAGAAGAAGTATTTTAGCTGGATATGGCGTTGCACACTGTAGTACCAGTACTTGGGAGGCTGAGACAGGAAGATTTCAAGTTCAATGCCTACCTCAGCAACTTGGCAAGACTCTGTTTCAAAGTAAAAAATACTATAAAGGGCTAGGGATGTAGCTCTGTGGTTGAACCCTGTATACAGTCCCCAGCACCAAAATTTTTAAAAAGTATTTAAAAACTTCCACTCCAGATGCCATGTTAGTTGTAGGAACTAAGGTCATGAAGGTTACACAACTAGACATGTAGCAGATGCTAACTAGTTACCTTCAAGGTAAGCTCTCTGGCTCCTAATTTTCACTAAAGTTTTCCCATCATATTTCTAGTCCTTCAATACCCTAATACATAAAGAAATTTTGTTTATTAAAACTATTTCTCTGAAGACTGGAAAATTATTAAAATCATAACTATTTCCTGCATGCCCAGCACCTAGGATGCACACAACTTGCTTCTGAGGGTTAAGGCAGCTAGATCTCTCAGAGTCTGCCTGGGTCTCAGTGCTAAGAGGTTCAGGTGTGTTTCTCTCGTCTCCTCTGCCTTCTAATATGTGACGAAAAATGAAAATTGGTGGATTCTGAGTGTCCTCATCTGAAAAGTAGAAATTACCACATTGTTGAAATTCCTCAAATTAAAGTTTTATCTTTTGACAGATGAGAAACCTGAGATCCAGAGAATTTCACATATCTGTTAACACCAAGCCGGTGTTTCTTTCAGTATACAACAACTAGGACATAACATTCAGGCTTTGCCAAGTGGACTTAAAGTTAGAATTGTAAGTAAATTTAGACTGACAAACTATTTCTCAAGTAATTGAGAATGCAAGCTCTGGGGATGTTGCTCGAGTTGCTACTTTGCTCTGCTAACCTAGCAACTGTGTGGCAATGGGCAAGTTCCTCAACCCCTCTTAAACAACAGTCTCCTCATCTACAAAAGGAGAATAATAGTAACTAGCACATTGCATTCTTTTGATGCTTAAATAAGTTAAAACATGCCAGGCAATTTAACCAAAACCCAGTGACAGCACTGGCGTTATTAATTGCCATTAGTGAAATCTTCAGCTGTCATCTTAATTTGAAAAATACTAATTAAGTCTAAGGCTATTAAAACTTCTTTCTGCTCACATTGAGCATGCATCTGTAAGGGCACATGCACAGGAAGGGGGCTGTCTTGACCTTCATTTACTTTTAAAAGCATTGACAAATTCAGTGGCGAAGCATCCATGTGGCCTGGGTATATGACTCAAGTATATGCATGGGGTCTTTCTCTATTCTTATATCTTCAACATGCTCCTAGCTGAGAAATATAGTTCAGAGGAGTCAGTGCAGCCACCAAGATCCCAGCACAGACACTCAGCCCCACTCCACTGTTGAACTCCAGCCCAAACCACTGTCTTAGAAAAAAGGGCCTGCACCAAGGATAGGCCTTATGAAAATATGGGTAAGACCGCAAAACTTTCCTTGACTAGGAGGAACAGATAAATGCTTTTTAAAAGCACATGTATTTAGAATGGTTATCTTGTAGCATATCTTGTAATATCTAATCATACTGTTTTGTTTTTCTAATTAGGTAACCCCAAATCTATATTTAAATAAACCTTTATGTGGAAGATTTTTAAAGGTGTGTGTGGAGAGAGAGAGAGAGAAACAGAGAGAGAGAGAGAGAGAGAGAATGTGTGTGTGTGTGTGTGTGTATGCATTGGGGGGTATTTTGGAATCATTCCCAAAGGAGCTAGGTCTAATGATTTACAAATTTTTACATTTGTGGTCATTCATTCTAAGCACTGAAACTATGCCTACGGAATTTATTTTTATTTTACTAATACCTACGAGCTTTTCTAATATGAATCTGGCACCCAATACTCTGTGTGAGTAGTGTGTGGTGAAACTTGGACTCATGGCCCGCAGTAAAGAGATTTAACAAGACTAAAGAGGGTGCTGAGAGGCAGTTACTCTCTTCCAGGTTCCACTTCTCGGTGCTCTAGGACACAGGAGAATTTAGCTCTGTATCTCAGCATTCAAAGGTGCCCTCTTGTGGTTTGGGGTAGGTAATGAGAATCCTAATGATAGTGCCATTGGCTTGAGGTACAAATCCAGATTAAGTTACTGTTCGACAGCCAAGAAGAGAAACATAGCTGAACTCCAAGAATAATATTCAGATTCAACATTCTGAAAGAATCATTGATGTCCATATTTGACAAGTTCTAACCACGTGTTTTTTAAAAAAATAAGCAAATAAAGTAAATACAACTTCACTTTTGGGGCCATCTCATTTCCAAATAAATTTTATAAAGTAGAATTTTTGTAAACTGGTTCCTGTCATGGAGTAGGAGCTCCCATCTCTCTTGAGTAAATTTGTTTGGTCAAGGTTCTTTAATCTGAAGAACAGGCAAGCTGTAATCATTCCACATCCTACTCAAAGAATCCAGACACAGCACTAATAATCCCAGTTCACATACTGATATAATAAACATACAGGCATTCTGTAGATGATAACCTTCAGACCACTGCTCATTCATCAAATACATGAGAAATGTAAATCGGGACACAAACTCTTCCCTATCCCTAAAGGAAAAAAATAATACACATACCTTTCCAAGGCAGCCCAGGGAAATTATCTTTGTTGCAAATGCTGAAATAATATAAACTTGGAAGGCAACAGGTTATGAAAACCCTATAAATTTCTGTTCAGGCTTCCAAACAATTCTCCTTCCATCCTTCAACCCTCCCCAATAAACTGAGACACAAAGTCTGGGATTTGAGAATTACAGCTATGATCCTCGCCAAAGTGACCAAATTACAATCAATGCCGAAGGCTTTTGGCACCAGAGAGTTTCAACAGACTAGTGTCAGCTGAACAGTCACAACACTCCGGCCCCCAAAGTGCTCGGAGGAAATAGCCAGCATCTCATTAATTCTTAAGAACTGTCTACTAAAAAGACAGAGGGAGAGGAATGCTTTTATATATCTCGCAGAAAAGGAAACAAACACAGATGATTTATAATTCAAAGTTAGATCATGGCATCTCAAGAGAGGAGGAATATTGGCAGGTTGTGTGGATTTTGAGAAAGCTGTTGAGCAAGTTTAGAATCCAATTGGAAAGCTTATCAAAGTAGCTACTTCTTTGACAGGAACTGGGAAGGAAAAATCCCAAACAATGAAGGTATATTTCTGGACCTGTGTCAGGACGCTGCCCTTCTAGCTTAGGAATAAATATAATGTAGGGACAACATAAGCATGGGCACATTGACAGTGGAAATTCTTACTTTACAGTTCAAGGAGAGTATGCAAACCATCTTAGGATGAACTACAAGATGCTGGAATGTATCATTAAAGGAAGTTGTGGAAGGTTTCTATGAATATTGATAAACAAGAATGGTCTAGAGACTACCACTGTGAATAGTTTCAGGAATGAACACACTGACGTCTTAGAACCATAACAATCTCAGGAATCAATGACGTTCAAGATTTCCTTTCCAAAACTTTCACATTAATTCATAAACTAAGAGATTAATGCAAGGTCCCAGAAAATATTCAAAGTATTTTCATAATGATGGTTAACTTTATTCGCCTAACAGCCATGTTAAGAAGTTATTATTCCTGATTTTATAGGGAAGAAGCCAGTGTGGGAAGGTTAAGTCAACTGCTCTCAAGTTTTTAAGAGAAAATAAAAGGCAGTACCAAGTGTTGGTGGCATCATCAGGTGCTGATGTTTTGAGTGGCAGAGCAGTCTGGTATCACAAATAACGATGCAACTGCTTGAGTATGCAGTACAAATTTTCATAATAAGCATTTAATTTTTTGTTATAGCTTATATATATGTTACTGGGGATTATATTTTCTGTTATAGCATATATGTAGTTCATATATAAAAATTATATATAACACACACACACATACACATATATAGGGATTGAACCCAGGAATGGACAGAATCAAAGGAAAATATTAGGCTCCAAATCTATATATTCCTTGCTGAAGTTATGCACAAGGCACATATTTTTATTCAAAGATTTGGCTTCCTATTGAAAAACTGAGGAATACTATGGATAATCTTACCAGGCAGGAAATACCGTGGATTTGCCCAAGTATAGCTGTGCCTTGTAGATTTTAGTAGTGGCTGCTCTCATTCATAAATTTCAAATCAATCATCCCAATAAAAGTTGTTGCTGTCAAAGTGTAGCAAATAGCCATTTAGACAAAGGGGAAACACAGATCTATGCTGAGGTTCTTCCACATCCTTTCAAGTGTTCATCTTTTAATTACATCTTTCCACTTAGAGATGGGCAAACTATTAACTACTTTGTCTTTTAGGGTTCAGTTTCTCATGTGCCAGATAGGAAAATGGAATTAGATGATGGGTAAAGGTCCTTGTACTTCCTGGACTATATGATATTGTAGAGCAGGATTACTGCCCAATTTGAGTATACATATATATCTGCATACTTTTAAATTCATGCCAGCGGCTAAAAATTCAAATACTATCACAGAGGTTGGAATTAGAAGCTAGTACTGAGCTCAGCAAACTCTTGACAGTTCTTCTCATTATTTCTGAAATATGAATGTGGAATGTGCAGAGGGATGAAGACCAGCTCTGTTTAAGAGACGTGCATGTTTATGTCTCAATGCTGGCTGAGCCCCTATAAGCCAAGATTTGGAATGCTGGATTTTTAAATATCCAGCATACACAGTTCTTTTTCATTTCAGTCATTATAGAAAGACTACTTGGCAAATGTTCTCTGGGTCTGCTGGTGTAGGAACCTTTCTGTGATTGAGTTGAAGGAGTTGGCCCCCAATGCTTAAACTCCTCAGCTGCTCACACCCTCTGAAAACTACTTTCATTTTCATTTCATTTCAAGAGTAAAAAACAAACATTTGACTCTTGAAAGAGAATAAGGGGTCCAATTTGATGTTGGGAATCTGACCAGAGAGGTGAAGGGAAAGCTTAGAGGAGGGAGGTTCAGAGTTTTCTGGCATTTATTCAGCTCATTATTTTCTTTAAAACTTAAAAATCCACCTCTAAGGCAGGCAACAAAGTTCACTGAAAGTAGAATCCCTACCAAAAAGCCCTGTAGGCCCACATTTCTGTCTCCACTTACAGAAAAATGGCAAGTGCTCTGTATGTACATAGATTCTAGGGAGTAATGGAACCTCACCATTTAGAAAGCTTGAAGAATTCAAATGAAAGATATTTCCCCCCTCAGACAGAGAAATAAAATAAATACATCAAGTACCAACTGCTTTAATTAAAATCTGCTGTTGAAGAGGCAAACACGTATGAGATCAGAAGTAAGTGACCAAATGCTTTGATATTATGAAAACAAATACTCATTCACCAAAACAGAAACAACTCATTTTGTAGCTAAACAACATGGTACCAAGCAGCTAGAGAGAAACAAAGTAAGTAACAACAGTCTAAGAATAAATGGAGAGTGGAAGTAAATTTTATATGATATTGCATCAGATAACATTCAGAATTTCTGGTTAGCCAGAGAAACCTTCCTGAAGAGGTAAGCAGAGGCTGGCTTTGGAATGTAGAGATTCTCCTTCTGCCTTTCATGTAGCAGCAATAGTGTTCTATTTCTATAGATGGCATTTAAAAAGCCAGCCTGAAGTACTCATGCATGCAGCTCAGGGTTGGCACGTAATGAATTTATCTGAGGACCAGGCCAGTAGGGTGTGGCGGGAGAAGGTGGGTCCCTGGGACTGCAGCCTTAGAGACTATTTGTGGTTCCTCCTCCCTCTGCTCTTTCTCTTGCTTCCAGCTGCTATGATGTGAGGAGCAAAGCCTTGTGCTCTCCTTTATGCTTTCTGCCAAGATGCCCTGAGATCTGCGGTCCCTGATCTCTCATGGACTGAACCCCAATATCTCCAAGGAAAATCATGAGCAAATAAATCTTCCTTTAAGTTACATGGTCAAGTCTTTTAGATTATAGCTGTGAGAATGCTGAACAATACACTGGCTATGAGTCATACACATACTCTTACACGAATCTACTGTAATGGGGACAAATTTTATAGTACATCAATTGACTTCGTGTGTGTGTGTGTGTGTGTGTGTGTGTGTGTGTGTGTGTGTGTGTTACTGGGGATTGAGCCCAGGGGCACTCTACCTCTGAGATAAACCCCTAGTCCTATTTTATTTTTTATTTTGATATAGGGTCTCATTAAGTTATGGAAGGCCTCACTAAGTTCCTGAGGCTAGCCTCAAACCTGCGATCCTCTGGTATCAGCCTCCCAACTACTGGGATTACAAACGTGCACCACCTCAAATGACTTCTTGCCTGGGACTTATTGCTTCATCAGAAATTTCCAAATTGTTACATGCAATATGTTTTTAAAATATTTGCTCCAAAATCCAATTACAGGGGCATTTTTCTCATGACAATACACTTAAGGGATGAAAAACTTTGATCATGACTTTCATCCATAATTCAAGTCAATGGGAAAATCTGATTTGACTAACAGAAAACTGTACTTAGACATTTAACATGTTTCCCCTGTAAGTTGCAGTTAACTTCATAATCATAACACTGCCTACGATATGAACTGATTGATGAACCCCACCATGTAACTTAAAAAGGAAGTGTTGATGATAGTAATATCATTCACTATCACACTTTTCAAACCACTTCCTCAAATTCTGATAGTTTTGAATTTCACAACATCCTGGCAGGTCAGGATGATCTGGATGTTGTTATTACTTTTTTACAGAAAAGGAAATCTGTTTAGAGGGAAGACAACCAGACCAAAGCTCACATAGTGAATCAACATCAGAGTCAAGCACTTCCCTGTCCCCTCAACATTGTCTCTGCTACCATCAAAACACTAATGCAGAGAAATTGTAATGGTGGACAAAAAAGAGAAGAGCTATCCTACAATGAGAGCTGACTGTGTGCCAGGATTTATGCTGAGTCTGACACATAAAACTTAATCATCACTTAGACTAGCATAATGATTGGACGCTGTATTAGCTTTCTATGACTGTAACAAAATACCTGAGGCAATAGATATAAAAAAGAAAAGATATACTTTGGCTCATGGTTCTGGGGGTTCCATTCCAAGATCAAGTAGCCCCATTGCTCTAGGACTCTGACAAAGGTAGAACATCATGGCAGGAGTGCATGGCAGAATGAACCACTTTCCTCATGAGCCCCTCCAAGGGCACATTCCCAATGGCCTGAGGACCTCCTAGAGGTCCCACCACCTCCTAATAACACCATCCTGGGGAATGAGCCTCTACTACAGGGACCTTTGGGGGACAACTATACGAACACAGCAGATGTCATCTTGTGTTATGACTCAGCAACTCTCTACAGAGAATAAAGGGGACTAGTGCCTTTGGTTCGGATCACACAGGCAGTGTGGCTGAAGTGTGACTCGGCCTCCAGTCTGCCTGACTTCTGGAGATTGTAAACCGTTCTCTTATAGAGATGGCTCTCAGTTTTGAAGTCCTAGAGTCTTTGCTCAGAAGTTCTTCTTGAAGAGGCCTACATTCCATTTATCACTGCAGACACCATCCTCACATTGTCAAGGTCAAGCCTACGTGCCCCGGCTCCATTATGGAATGTACAAGGTTTATTTAATGTTGTTTGTTAACAAGCCCTACAGGGCAAGCCACATTAGGTTGCTTTTTTTTTCCCTCCTCACCAACATATTCCAAATATTTAGATAGTGCTATTCAATGAAACTTTCTGTAATGATGGAAATGTTTAATTTCTACACTATCCAGTATGGTAGTCATTATTCACAAGAACAAAACTGGAAAATGGATGGTGGAAATGAAGGGCTGAATTTCTATTTTATTTATTATTAAATACGTACATGTTTCTGTACTATACAGTGAAGACCTAGAACAATGCTTACCACCACAAACACCCAATAAATATTTGCTAAGTAAATTTATAAGTGAAAACTATTTTTTCATACAGGCTACAAACTACTTCATCTAACAGCAAATTAAATATTGTATTTTTTCAACAGAAAGCTGAAAAAGAGTCCAGATTAAATTTCAAAAATTCAGAAGATTTGACCAAAATAGTAAGCATAGATTTCTTGAAATATTGGCTCCTTTTTGCTATCTATGATTCAAAACCTTCTCAATCATTTTTCTGAAAACACAGGAAAAGCAAACCAGCAGCACAGAGTGAATTCCCCACAGATGACAAAAGTGGATATATAATTACAACTATTACTATAACCACTCCATACCTTTTTGACCTTGTTTTTTTTCTCATAGGTCTCTGACAGAGGTTTTTTCTTCTGTTGTGTTGTGTCTTTGGAGAATAAATACTCAAATTCACTAGTGTCTTGAATATCAGGTTCTTCTAAGGACTCCCATAAGGTTGGTGTAGCATTTTGGCTTAAAAGAGAAAACAAGATATTAAAAACCCAAACAGAAGACAATATAATGAAATCTTTAATTCATTTTCATTTTGTTAAATATAAAACACTAATGAAGGTTAGATAAAACACTTCATGTTACACATTTTTAAGTCAAAATATAAAACAATACACACACACAGACACACACACACACAGACACACACACACCCTTCCAAAAAAGGATGGCCATTAGATATAGCCAGAGAACTCTAGAGAAGCACATTGTGACTAGAAGTGCTAGGACTGAAGTTTTTAAGGCCATGTGAAGTATTCCATGATGTAGATATCATGTAAGGGCTGAAAATTCTGAGACATGGATAAGATATTTCTTAAAAAGTCTGAAGATGGAATAGTAAGGTAAAGATCTACCCTCTCCTTGGAATTTTTCTATTGGTTTTAAACATAGTTTTCAGGATTAACACAGGTAAACTCAGTGTAGGACCCTTAGTATGTGTGTAGTCTGTACCCATTTAAAATATTTGATGGCTAGATGCGGTGGCATATTCTTATAATCCCAGTACTAGGGAGGCTGAGACAGGAGGGCTGTAAGTTTGAAGCAAGCCTCAGCAACTTAGTAGGACTTCATTCCAAAATAAAAAATAAGGCTGGGGATATAGCCCAGAGGTAGAATGCCCCTGGGTTCAATCACCAGAACTCCCCACCGAAACCATGTAATATTTGATTTGTAATGTCCTACTCTCGCTAAAAAAACCATAAAATTCCTCCATGGCACCAGGGATTTCAATGAAAACAGCCATGGGGCATTCAAGTTTTGTCATATCTTCTAGAAATAGGGAGACTCTGGTTCTGCAGAACAGAAAGAGACAACAACAACAATCAGGTACATCAGAATGGCCACTGAGAGCCAGCCCAGGTGGTTTACTCCCAGGCTCAACTAAGTCAGAACACATCTTCTCCCAAATGTCTGCTTTCCTAAGTTATCATAATTTTAAACACTATTAATGTCTACAGACAGAAAAAGTCTCATCTATGTTTCTTTTTCAAATATATATATATTATAATTATTATAATTCATAACACCTAACAGTACTTAACTTTTGCTTCACCACATATTATCTGTCAATGAAAACTAAAAATAAAACTATTATTATATTTTGCATTTTGCTATGTCTACCTTTCCCAAGGAGTAGGACATTTTAGTTCTGGGCACATTCACTTCTTCCTTCCATTTTTTTAAAATTATATTTTTCTAATATAATATTGAACCATTTAACAGGATATACATGACAAATGTAAGGTATAAAGTATAATAGTATAATGAACACTTGGAAAACCACTGCCCAAGCCAAAGGCAGGGACATTTCCCATGCAGTACATCCACCTTTGTGCTCCTTCTTCAGCCATGCCCTTCTGCCCTCAATGAACGTCAATCTGAAACCCATATTTCAAATTATGAAACACCATTATAGACATATTAACTCAGCTGCACCAAGGGGGATCCCAATCCAGGGAGAGAGCCCTGGAATTTTAGAGCAAGGCCGACAGCCAGACATAGTTCTCCCTTCTCCTGCACCTGCCTGGTTTCAGCTTCATGGACACTGAGGTCAGGCTGGGATGACCAGTGTGATAATTCACTAATGTACTGGAGCAAATTCAGAAGTCAAGTTGAGCACCTCATTGCCATTCATAGCACTATTTCTATGGGAAAGTCGTTTCCAATTCCAAATAAACAAAATTTGGAACATCTTCTCTCAAAGAGTTGGAGGCAGATGGGATTTGGTAGAGCAATAACAAGGTCCTGCTCATAATGAATAACCTGCCATAATGGTCAGCTGTTTTCTGATAACTGAACGTACAATTCTCACTAAAAAGGGAGGAAAAGAGAAATTCAACTAGAAAGCTAATAGAGTAGTTTGGTGAGGATTTCTTTTTAACTAAATGCTCCTTTCCTATTCTAGAAACCAGAAAACAGACATCAAAGAAGGCAAAATGGCAAAAGAAAAAAAAATCAGTTCATTCTAGTGGTGAAAAGCAATCTTGGTGGATGAGAGGCAGTCACATGCTGTTCCTGGTTCCCTAGAAGACCAAAATTTATCACGTAAACATTATACAGTGTGCTTACCCTTCTAGCTGCACAAAACATTAAAAAACCATTTTGCCTCCTTTTGCATCCCAAAGAAATTTAATTTTGCCCATCAACGAATACTATATAGGCTCTTTAAACCATTTTCATTGAAAAGAAATAGCTGTGCATAGAGGTATAAAATATTTTGTGGGACTCATGATGAAAAAGACTGAAAGTGTGGTACTGGCAGGAAGTGGCCATGCTGGGGTCTCAGCATATCCTGGAGGAGCAGAACATTACCCCCCTCCCCCAGTCCCAAATACATACACACAGCCCAGAGCTCCAGCTCAAGGCTGACATGTTCACCAAGCAGGCTCTCCTGATGTCCAGTTTATATACTTTTCATTTCACTCAAAGGTGAAGCCCCAGAGATTTATAGTGAAACAGGAGAACTTGAATACTCAATTGATTTCTTTCTCAAAATGGCAAACTCCACAAGGAAGAAAAAAAATGCAATAATTATCTCCAGCTTGCCTTTCTCCTGCCTTGAACAGTGGGCCAAGGGCTCGTACCTCCCAGGAAGATTGTTATATGGCTGCTATGGTCTGTGACACTGGTTATTCATGAAATCTGTTGGGGAATGAAGTCAGGCTAGTGAGACACAGGTGTAGAGCAACTCATTGTGTCTCCAGAACACAGGACTCCAGGGCAGACAGGTGGGATTCATCACCCTGGAATGACTGCACACTAACTTGAGAACACTAGCAAAGGAATGTAACTCAAAATAAATATTCTGGGAAAAAATTTCTTAGGCAATATCTAAGTCTTAAATGGGAAAGGGGAATTCTAGTACTTTGGTTAATGGCAGGAGCTCTTGTAGGATCATCTCGCCTTTTTTAGTCATTCATCTGGGAAATTATAAAGTATCAGCATAGAAAAAACACAGAGGATATTCTTCAAATAAACTCTTGGCCCCTATTTTTTTGGCGAGAGGAAAGGGGACAATATGAAGTACATCATCAATTTAGTTCACCATATGCTTGGTTTCAAGGGATTCTCACTTCCCCTATAGTGATTTCTGATTATTTTGTAATTGTGAATACATGTTATTTTATTTAGCATCCTGCCTTCCCTAAGCAAAATGTTGTATAAACTTAAAATTCACTACCACATTGTGATTTTGGCAAAAAGTTTAGAATTTTTTTTCTATTATATGTACTTTACAAACAAACTTCAAAACTAAAACGCAGCCGAGAAACTTGACATCTCTTTCTGTCATTGTCCTCCTGTACAAGCTCAGAAATGAGACAAAAGAAACCAGACTCAAATCTGAATGGAAATTTCCAAGCCTCCACATCTTGCTGCTGCCTTATAGGTCAAGCTTAATGCAAAGTGGCCGGGTGTGGTGTCTCACGCTTGTAATCCCAGCATTTGGGAGGCTGAGACCAGAGGATCCGGGTTCGTGGTCAGCCTCAGCTACCTAGTGAGGCACTCCACAACTTAGTGAGACTCGGTTTCAAAGTAAAGAATAAAAAACAGGGCTGGGGGTATAGCATGGAGGTAGAATGCCCCTGAGTTCAATCCCCAGTATCGCAAAAAAAAAAAAAAAAAAAATGCAAAGTGCTTTTCACACTAGTTGTTCCCACACTGGCCCTTTCTCCAAAGGGCAAAAGGAATGAAGGTGTGAAGTTGTGAGTAGCTAGATGAACCAGAGTTCAAGCAGAGAGAGTTTAGATTTTAGGACTCTTTTCTGATCCAAAGAACTAACTCAGCCTTCTCTCACTCTTTTCAATAAAAAATTAAAACTACATATTATCTACATAGGGTTAATGATATCTAAAAAAAAAAAAAAAAACCTATCATAATAGAAGGTATTCTAGAAGTCCTCAGTGACCTACAGTATGGATTCAGGCTTGATTTCTTTATGGCGATGTACTAATTACAGTCACGCTGGGGAAGGCCCTAGAGTAGGCCTAGATTCTTCTCAAGTCTATGAAATAGGACTTTTGCCTTAGAGAAGAATTTGACATTGAACAAATGGTATCTCCCAGCATCAACCCATAGAGGATACAGAGAGGACCTGGTAGAGCGAGACATTTTCCTCGAATATCCCAACTTTGTTTATCCAAGGCAATTATCCTGGGATTCCACAGGATGTGAATGGACCAGGGGAGAACTTACCTCCTATCACTTATTTGTATTCTAGTCCAGTACAAAGGTTTCATGGGACAACTGGGCTCAATGGCTGGTTTTCGAGGACATTGGCTAGAAGAAGAGCTGAGTCCAAAGAAGAGTCCAGGAGGAGGTGGGGGTGCAAGTCCTGGAGGTGTTGGGGCAGGAGGAGGTCCCCCACTGTTGGGCAGAGCTGGGGAGTTTGGAAGTGGAGGTGGAGGAGGAGGGAGAGGAGGAGGCGGAGGAGGTGGGGGAGGAGGTGGCCCAGCACTCTCAGGTGGTACCGGAGGTGGAGGCGGTGGTGCTGGTGGCAGAGGTCCAAGTCCAGGTGGGAGGGGAGGAGGGGGTGGAATGGCAGGTGGTGGGGGTGGTGGAGGAGGCGGAGGTGATGTCTTCTGCTGACTTAAAGAGCTGCCTTCGCCAGCCTGAAGCGGTATGTGGATATCCTTGTTGTCATTTGGGGGAGAAAGCTGGCTTAGAGAGGAGATGTTCAGCTTTTTGGGTACTATCTGGTTGCTTCTGCTTGTCTTGCTTTCACCCTCGCAGGGTTTAAGGAAGGTCTCTCTGTCTGTCTGGATGCACACGTTCCTGTAGGCCTTGGGAGGGCAGTGCTCGTCAGTGGAGATGCAGGCATCTCTCATCTCTTCACAGCCTCCTCGCCATCGGTGTTCCAGCTCCTGTTTGAGATTTTCAATGGTTTCTTCCAATCTTGCTGTTACCACCGCATGTTCACCCCGGATATGAAATGCCTGAAGTTCAAACTGGGCCTGTAGGAAAAATCAGTGGGAAAGTAAATAGTTTATATAAAACAAGTATCAGAAAAACAAACAAACAAACAAAACCCAGCCAGGCATGGTGACATACGCCTGTAATGCCAGTACTTGGGAGGCTGAGACAGGTGGACTGCAGATTTGAGGCCAGTGTTGGCAACTTAGTAAGGCTCTCAACGACATTGTGAGACCTTGTTTCCAAATAAAATAGGGCTGGGGGTGTAGCTCAAAGGTAGAATGCCTCTGGGTTCAATCCCCAGTACCCTGTGCCATTTCAAGCCGTCTGCATAAAGGCAGGGAAATACGGAGACATTCTTTTAAGAAAAGGGTATAAACTTCATCTTATGAAATTTCCAAGGACCTAAGCAGTCGGGAGTTGAAGGGTAATTTTATCCAATCTGTGCTCCTGGGAGATAATTATCATGGATTAAGGTTTGGAGTAAACCTGTTACCTCAGAACTTTTACTCGGTTTTAATATCAAATGCAAAACAAAACTTTTAATAAAGGTCTGGACATGCTTCAATATATCTTTCATAAATTTTGGTTTTGGTTTGGAAAAAGAAAACTGTGAGGAGAAAAACAGGTTTGGAGATCCTTTAGGCTGGGAGCTGCTGTTCTCACAGCCTTCCTTGGTATGTCTCCTTTATCTGGTTTCCAGGACAGTGCAGCAGAAAGAGGGAAATTAACAGAATGATGATACTTATTTATTTTGTAAAGTTTGCATATCAAAGCTGCCTGAGATTAGTTTTGTCCTTTTCATAATACAGTAATAAATAGCAAATATAAATGCATACATAATGAAGATAATAAAATATGCCATGTTAAACTACAAACTACATAAGATAGTAGCCTTTTTTTTTTTTTTTGCAGTACTGGGGATTGAACCCAGAGGCATTCTACCTCCAAGTTACACCGCCAGTGTTATTTTTTATTCTTTATTTTGGAACAGGGTCTCACTAAGTTGCAGAGGCCCTAAGTAGCTGAGGCTGGCTGTGAACCCAGATCCTCCGGTCTCAGCCTCCCAAGTACTGGGATTACAAGTGTGTGCCACCACACCCAGCTAGATAGTAGCCTTTTAATATTTAATTATTTGGTTATTTTAGTGTTTTAGATTTATTAGCACAGAACTGGTATGGCTCTATGGAATGAATCAAATTTAGAATTCCATTCAAGTTTCCAAAATCCAATGTAACTATAATTAAATGTTTTGGTGAATTTACATAATTTCTGCCTCTCTGATCAGATTATTAACTCCATAAGATAAAGCCAGTGACAGTGCTGTCTTCATTTCTATATCCCAGCAGCAAGTACATAGCATCGGCAAGATAAATGGGTAAAAACCATTTATCCATTTATGATAGTGATAAGTTATACTCACTCATTTTCTCAAGATCCTACCTTATGGCTATTCAAGCCTTTCTTTACTGTAATTTCAGCCCA
>PVLC010030600.1:0-19387 GCA_004027655.1 Graphiurus murinus | reverse complement strand
AAAAAAAAAAAAAACAAAAAAAAAACCAAAACAAAAAAAAACAGTGGTTGAAAGCAGCTCTTCTAACCAAAGGAAACAAAAATAAATAAATAAAAATAAAAATAGGGCTGGAGGTATAGCTCGGAGGTAGAATGCCCCTGAGTTCAATCCCCAGTACTGCAAAAAAATAAAGTGTGAGATTACTGGGGAGGAAAGTATTTAAAAAAAAAGTTAGGATCGTTTCATAGTTAAAAGACAGTAAGCTGGGCTTAGTGGTGCACACTTGCAATCCCAGTACTTGGAAGGCTGAGCCCGGAGGATCCGGGTTCACAGCCAGCCTCAGCTACTTAGTGAGGCCCGCTGCAACTCAATGATACCATTTCAAAAATAAAGAATAAGCCGGGCGTGGTGGCGCATGCTTGTAATCCCTGCTTTTGGGAGGCTGAGACCAGAGAATCCGGGTTTGCAGCCAGCCTCAGCTACCTAGTGAGGCACTCCGCAACTTAGTGAGACCTGGTTTCAAAATAAAGAATAAAAAATAGGTATAGCTCGGAGGTAGAATGCCCCTGAGTTCAATCCCCAGTACCGAAAATAAATAAATAAATAAAGCCAGGCATGGTGGCGCATGCTTGTAATCCCAGCATTTGGGAGGCTAAGACTGGAGGATCTGGGTTCTCAGCCAGCCTCAGCTACCTAGTGAGGCACTCCGCAACTTAGTGAGACCCTGTTTCAAAATAAAGAATAAAAAATAGGGCTGAGGATGTAGCTTGGAGGTAGAATGCCCCTGGGCTCAATCCTCAGTACTGCAAATAAATAAATAAGTAAATAAACAAACAAACAAACAAATAAATAAAAAGATGGTCTAGTCTTTGGCAAAGTCAGAAGCCACTGATCAGTTGGTCCGGGTGATTCCTGAGCAGCAACCCCTCCATCAGCAAAGCGTGACAGGCGGGTCAGGTGGGAGGGCAACATTTCTCTTTATTTTAGAAACTGGAGGAACCGCACGTATGAAAAATGCCACATAACAATTCAAGGTGGAAAAACTTACATTACAACTCCCCGCCCCCGCCCCGGCACGCGATGCTGTCTTCTACTGAGGTAAGGCCGTGCCACTCTCCCACACTTTTTAAAAAACAAAACACACGAACACAGCCATCCCGCCCTGATAAGAGCCTCGTCTCCGTGCTGTCCAGAGTCTGGCTCTGCCCTCAGTCAGACTTCTCCTTCTCCTTCATGTGTAAGAAGACGATGCTGAAGATGAAGAGCCCCGCCATCATGGAGAAGGCGCTGGCGTAGTAGGGGTAGGCCGAGGGGATGAAGCGCTCGTACTGTGTGTGCTGGAGCGGCCTCACCGACACCTGCAATGGGACGGGTGGCAAGAGGGGGTGGCAGGCCAGGGCCACCGAGAGGCCCGAGCAGGGCACCCGCTGAAGACAGGGACCTCCTCCCGGGCTTACCTGAGTGGAGGAGTACAGGTGTGTGAAGCCGAGCCGGTTGTAATCGACTTTAAACTGGAACACGCCGTACACGTCGGGCAACTTGAACTGGACGCTGTATTTGCCACCTGGGGAGGGAGCGACGTGAGCAGGAGGGGGAAGCAGGCCCCACAGCAGCTGGCGCAGACACAGGCTGCCCCTGCAGCTTTCTCTGGTGGGAATCACCTCACCTTTCCTCTTCAGGAAGGTCCTCACAAAAGGGTCGATGCGGACAAACTCCAGCTGGATGTCGTCGCCGTCAAAGGGGACCCACCTGCCATTGGAGAGCTGCTCAATCACGATGCTGTACTCCTGAGGGGAGAGCAAGGTGAGCGAGGCTGCCCAGCTCCTGCCCAAGAGCACGGCAGGGACTCGCAGGGCTCCCGCCTCCTGCTGAAGTGCCTGACCACGCTGGGCAAGCGCCTGGCAGCCTCTACCTTGTCGCAGCCCCAGGCCCTTAGCAAGTGTGCCAGGCACTGCCTAGGGTGCGGGCTTCCCTGGACACTGCCCTCCTGCCTCTCAGGTCCGCCCTAAGACCCCACTGCAATGTGGCTTCTCCTATGAATCGGGCTTCCCGGGCAGTTATGCTCGAAGCCGCCTTCCACTGTTACACTCCTACAGCGACACACAATCCTTCAAAAGGAGGTCTCTTGCCAGGACAGCGGTTTAGTGCCAGGTCCACACCTACACTGCCTTTCTTAGGAGCAGAGAAGAGCTTATTCACACTTCCTTATGTCTCTGGAGCCTGGCACAAAATGCTCAATAAATGCTTTTGAGCTGAGCTGACTCAGCACGGCCCAAACCTTGGGGCCCTCCCACCCCACGAGCTCTTACCACCAGGTCAGTGACAGTGTAGGCATTGGGTGGGGCTTTCTCGCCCACCCGGTGATGGGACACAGGTCCCACACGGAGGACGCCCTCCTCCTTGAACACCCAGCGGGAGAGGGCCACGGCTAGCTCATAGTTGCCTGTCTTCGAATACCTGCAGGAGGGAAAGGAGAGGCTAGGGCACGGAAGCCATCTTCTTCCTGGTGGTGCCTGACAGGCAGGCTACACATGTCCGCCAAGACAGGGCCTCGTGCATCTAGAAGTCCACAGTTAAAGAGAACAAGAAGATGCGGGTCGTGCTGCTCTGAGCATCCTCAGCACAACACACAATCTTCAAAAAGGAATGCTAGAGATTAGGGCTTTCTAGATAAGTCATTCCTACCCCAGTAAGTTTTGGAGTGCCAATGCCAGCAATATACAACAAAGTCATCAAGTGATTTCAACCCTCTGCAAGGCACACAGGCTCTGCCACTTGTAGCTAAAGGCTCTTTCCTCCCCACATACGCAGCCCCACCTCCCAGACCACGCGCCCAAGCCCCTGCATCCACCTCTGGGCGCCAGGAGTGGCCTTCTGCACCGCGGAGTTGAAGAACGCATCGCTGAAGAAGTCCAGGGAGCCGCTGAAGACGACCCGGGCGTTGTTCCTGGCCTGGAGCCCCGCAATTAGGAGAGTGTTCTTCCCCACCGCGTGGGGATACTGGGGACGGAATGAGATGGTCACCGAGGCACTGCCAGGGCAAAGGCCCAGCCAGTAGAGCAGGAGGACACAGTGGCTGTGTCCCCATCCGAGGGAGGCGCCTAGATCACACTGCTGCCGCCACACACCCACTCCTACCAACACGTCCTTCATCAGCCTCAGCAAAGTGTGCTTCCTGCTTCATTTTATTTCCAAATAACAAAGTGCTTTGCTGCTGGGCCAGGAGCTGGAGGCTCAAGCCTGTACGCCTTACCTGGGTGATGGGCTTATCCGGGAAGAAGGAGTAAGAGGTAGAAGAGCCTGTCAGGATGTCCAGTACTAAAGGATTGTCAGGGTCGGCCACCATCCTGCAGAAGAAGAGAGCAGCCCCACGCTGACCCAGGGACTGAGCACAGAGGACAGAGAGTCCCTACGGGCCCTTTCTTTCTTTCTTTTTTCGGTACTGGGAACTGAACTCAGGGGCATTCTACCTCTAAGTTATACCCTCAGACCTTTTTATTATTTATTTTATTTTACTTTTGTGGTGCTCGGGATTGAACCCAGGGACATTCTACCTCTGAACTACACCCCCAGACCTATTTTATTTTTATTCTGAAACAGGATGTTACTAAGTTGCTGAGGCTGGCCTGGAACCTGTGATCCTCCAGTCTCAGGATTACAGGTGTATGCCACCATGCCTGGCCAAATCCTCCTTTTTTTTAGCCCTGGGGATTAAATTCAGGGGCTTTCTACCTCCAAGTTACACCCCCAGTCCTTTTTAATTTTTTTTTTTTTTTTAAACAGGGTCTTGCCAAGTTGTTGAGGGTTTTACTAAGTTGCTAAGACTGGCCTTGAACCTGCAATCCTCCTGTCTCAGCCTCCCAAGTACTAGGATAACAGGCATTTGCCACCACACCTGGCTTTTTTTTTTTTTTTTTTTTTGCAGTATTAGGGATTGAACTCAGGGGCATTCTACCTCCAAGCTATACCCCCAGCCCTATTTTTTATTCTTTATTTGGAAACAGGGTCTCAGTAAGTTGCGGAGGGCCTCACTAGGTAGCTGAGGCTGGCTGCGAACCCAGATCCTCCAGTCTCAGCCTCCCAAATGCTGGGATTACAAGCGCGCGCCACCACATCCGGCTACACCTGGCTCTTAAAATCCTTTTTTCTTAATAGGCAAATACTTATCTCTCTTCTTGCTGCAACAATAAATTAATTTTACCTACATCCTGTGGGGGAAGGAAGACCCACAAATCATTGTAAGTTTGGCTTAGTTTCCCCATACAAAAAGTGACCCAGTCTTCCTCCAGTTCCCCCAGGTTTCTGCTGGCCTCTCCTGCTCACTCACCCGACTCCTCGGAAGAGGATGGGGTTTAGAGACGATTTCCCCACAATGGTTGGGGCCTTCAGCAGGTTCTCAGTATCGGCCACAATGAGGGTATGCTACCAAGAGCAGAGAGAAAAAGGGACGTCAGGAAAACGTTCCCAGGGCCAGGGAGTCCCTCCTGGCTCCTGCCGGGTCTCCAGGCGAAGCCAAGTTTTGCCGCTCAGGCCAGAAGCCTAGGCGATGGGCCCGATTACCTGGCCAAGGTCTGAGATGTCATAGTTGTGATGATCAATGACAGCCGTTTTTTCCTCATCGAACTCGATGCCACACTCACTGCCCAGCTCTCGAAGAGGGTCGCCTGCAAAGACCCAAGAGACACCTGCTGAGTCCTGACCAGCAGGCCCAAGCCGGGCAGCGTCCTGAGCAGCGTTGCTCGGCACCCAGCGCCCTGCAGAATCTCAGGCTGGGCTCTGTCTCCAGTGGTCAGAACCTGAATGGACGGGACGGAGCCACCTGGCCTCCTCCCTCCACAATGACACAGTGGCCCAGCTCTGCACAAAACCTCTGAAGCCACACCTGACCCGATGGGCCCGGCTCATGCTGTGTCTCCAAGCCTTGTCAGCGCCCACCAGGAAATGTCCCATCAGAGGAATACGGCTTTAAAATCTGTCAATACTGAGAGAAATGAAACTAGACCGGCCAGGTGTTGTTAAATGTCAAAGCTGGAGCAGGGCATGATCGCACATATCTATAATCCCCATACTTAAGAGGCTGAGACAGGAGGATGGCAGGTTTGAGGTCAGCCTCAGCAACTTAGCAAAGCACTGTTTCGAGGTAGAATGCCCCTGGGTTCAATCTCCAGTACCAAAAAATAAATAAAAATGTTGAAGCTGGACATTAGCACATGGGGCTAAGGATTCAATTCTCTTCCTATTTGTAGGTATCTCTGGAGTTTTCCAAAATAGAAAACAAAACAAAAATCTATCAAATTTGAATTTGTCGGGGGCAGGGAGGCTGATCAGAGTTGGAATTTACACTTTGAGGAAACTCCTCCTCAGCAGCCACAGAGATTATGCAAAAACAGGTTCTATCTGTTATCTTGCTGAGGCCCTTACCTGATAAAGACACAGTCAACCAATCATGCAAGCCCACACAAGCTTACCTGATCCCCCTGACCCCACCCCTCACCTCTAACTATTTAAGCAGCCCCTTCATTAATAAAAATTGAGGCTTGATCAGAATCCTATCTTGCCTCCGTTCTTCCCGCCCCTTGTTTGCCTCCTTCATTCCTTTAGGTTAAGCTGCCTCAGTCTCCATTCCCAACCCCCGCTGGCCAGGGCATTTTTAAATTTTGGGCTCCATCCAATTAGCCTCCCTTGCCTTCTTTCAGTAAGGAAAGCATCACCAAGAGCCAGGCGTGGTGGCGCACGCTTGTAATCCCAGCATTTGGGAGGCTGAGACCGGAGGATCCGGGTTCACAGCCAGCCTCAGCTACCTAGTGAGGCACTCCGCAACTTAGTGAGACCCTGTTTCAAAATAAAGAATAAAGAATAGGGCTGGGGGTATAGCTCGGAGGTAGAATGCCCCTGAGTTTAATCCCCAGTACCGCAAAAAAAAAAAAAAAAAAAGCGCATCACCAAACAAATAATGAAAAAAGAAAAACAAAACAAAAGACAAACAAAAGCCCAGCCAGGGTTTCCAGCCCTTCACAGACCTGTGTCTCCAGTCACAGCAAAGCATAGGAGGGGCTGCGTGTCAAATGGCCCCACAGTTCCCTCACCACTCTCCAGCCAAGGCCACCCAGAGAGGCCCAATTTCTCCAGCTCTCCGAGCTCCCTGGAGGAACGGTGGAAAGCGCCAGAACTCCCCAGGTCACACTTACCAATGTCGGAGCTGGCAGCTACCAGGACGCTGCCTCCGCCGTCAATGAAGGCGCTGATGGTCTCCACGTTGATGTTGCCTCCGAAATCTGAAAGAGGCAGCAGGCACAGCGGCTCAGGAGGCATTTTCTTTCTGTTCCCGACACCAACCACAACCAGAGTGGGACAAGAGGAAAGGGAGGGCCAGCAGCCACATCTGGTAAAGGGCAGGCCCCCATTTTCCACAAGTGAAGATTCAAAGGAACGGCTCGGATTCAGGAACTTTCACAGGTTTAGATGAAAGAGCTGAGGGTCTACCAATCTCATCTGTCACGCGGGGCACTATTTCAAGTCACACGTGACACACTTGCTGAGAAATGCTGCCTCCTCCACTCACACCTCGGGGAGCAACGTTACTCAAACGCATCACCTGCGCCTCTCATGCTGGCATCTCTGTTCTCGTCGGAGCCACGCCTGCTGTCACCTGTTTCCCAAAACTTATCAATTTCACTTTGTCTAAGCTAAGAAAGTGCACCGCTGATCTGTGGAGGATGCTATCACTTGCCACTAGTCCTTGTTGGCCCGGCAGTAACAGTTTTTGTTTTCTATTAATCCTACACATTTATATCCACATTATCAACAACAGAACCACTCATGCTGCTTTTCAGAGCATCATCACCAGGAGGGCTCAGTAATTACCAACATTTGTAACCATGACACCACATCCACTTCTTGGTCATCAATTTGGTCAGGTGACTACTGCGATAAGCATCCAAAACTACCGAGTGGGGCCGGCTTGGGCTCAAGAGTCTCCTGAAGTGCACCCTGATGTTGCGCATACGGTGACCGAGGGGGCGCGCAGTCCTGTATTCCTTGAATGCAAGTATTTCTTGTGCACCCAATAGACAATGGGGCAGGGGCGCTGTTACACCAAGGTTGGTAAGGGAAGGCTTCTGACAAGTGACATTTAAGATGTGCGAGTGAGCCAAGCAGCTGTAGGGCAAGAACTCTCCAGGCAGAGAGCACAAAAGGTTGACCTCACCAATTCCCCATTCCCAGAGCGGCTTGGCTAGAAGACAGTTAACTGGGCTTTGAATGCCACATGAGGGCTTTGGCCCTGGGAGCCACAGGAGGATTCTGAGCAGGAGACTAACATGACTTTGTTTTTTTAAAGGATGGTCCTAGCGCCTAGGTGGAGCCAAGGGTACAGGATAAGCATGGAGGCAGTGGCTGGTTAGAAGCCACGGTAGAGTCCAGTCTGTGAAAATGGTCCCAGACCTTGCAGGGATGGTGGGGGAGAGGAGCAAGGGCCTTCTGTGGGCCAGGAGGTAAAGCCTTAGGACCCCAGATGGGCTGCATGAGACTGCGACCCAAAGAGAGGCTTTAAGGATGGCCCCACCTAGGCATGGTGGTGCACGTCTGTAATCCCAGTACTTGGGAGGCTGAGACATGAGGATTGCAGGTTGGAGGGCAGCCTCAGCAACCTAGCAAGACTCTCAGAAACCTAGTGAGATCCTGTTTCAAAACAAAAAATAAGAAAGGGGTTAGGGGTGTAGATCAGAGGTAGAATGCCCCTGGGTTCAATCTCCAGTACCACATACACACACAAAAAAGGTGGTCCCACAAGTCTGGCCTGAGCAAATGGAAGGAACTGCCAATTTAATAAAACCTAGATAGCCAGGTGTGGTGGTGCATGTTTGTAATCCCAGGACTTGGGAGGTTGAGACAGGAGGATCACAGGTTCAAGGCCAGCCTCAGCTACTTAGTGAGGCCCTCCACAACTTAGTGAAACCCTATTTTAAAATAAGGAAAAATAAAATAGGGCTGGGAGTGTAACTCAGAGGTGGAATGCCCCTGGGTTCAATCCCCAGCACCGCAAAAAATAAAAAATAATAAAAAATACCTAGAGAACTTTGTCCATTACATGAAATAGACAGGTGGACAGTAGTCCACAAAATAATTGTAAAGATCTGAACAGAAGAACAGCCCCTTTTTCTGAATCTTCAGGAAAAAAATGAAAAAGCACCTTACCTCCCCTTCAGGCATAAACAGAACCATTCTGTTCCTGGGGGCTGTGCCTTTCTTGCCACATTCAGATAGCCACTGAGCCCCTCTCTCCGGCAGAGGCCAGGCAGTCTCAGACAAGTCAAAAACAGCTTCTTGGGATGCGTGGTGGCTTTACACAGGGGTGCTTTTGCCACTCAGGGCGCTATCTGGAGACATTTTGGTTATCCTGGCGGCAGAGAAGTAGCTAGCAGCATCTAGTAGATAGAGGCCAGAGATGCTGAGGCCAGGGATGTTGCTGAACGCCCTATGGTGCACAGGACAGCCCCCACCACAAACAATGATGGGGTCTGAAACATCAAGAGTGCAGCTGCTGACAAACCTTCACAGAGTAGGTATGCAGGAAGAATACTTCCACCCAGGGTCAAACTAGGCCAATTCCTGCACCTTTCTGAGCCTGTCTATCCCTTTACTGAACAGGGATCCAGTGTTCTCAGATATAGAGCATATGCTGAGGATCCCTTCCCTGTACTGCATGCAACCAGGAGCCTTCTTATCTCAGAGAGGATAAGGAACCACCAGTGCACAGTGAAGGAAGCCAAGTGTTTGCACACCCAGGGACATCTTACCCCAGGAAGGGACAACATGAAACCTCTGAGAAACAGATGGAAGCAAATAAAGAAGAGAATGACTAGCATGCTCACCAAAAACCATGGCAAAAGAGATATGGCCAATGGAACCATGATATTCAGACAGGAGAAGAAAGACCCAAGTAGGCTATGTTAACATTCAGACTCTGTCTCAGAAAAAGAAGCACCAGAGTTGTCTCTTATGCCCTGGGAACATCATCAGTGTTGGAATAAACAAAGTAGAAAGAAGAGACAAATTTCCTCTTAATATAATAACTTCTTGACAATTCAGTGGCATAGTAAGGCAGGAATACTGGAATGTAAATTAGATAATCTGGTGAAGATATTCCCCTGCCCTCTGCTAGGCCACTGGACATATCCATCCATATCCAATCTCAACTGGGGAGAAGGGGTTAATTGCAAAGGCCCTTTCTCATCTGGAGACTATGCATCAATCAGAATTCTTAAGATCAACTATCACACCACAATACCTCTTTACAGTAATCCATACTAATAAAATGCCAATTCCTCTTTCCACACAGGCAAACCCAATCGGGGGCTTTTGCCTATCAGGTCTTTTGAAGAGAAGGTGCCCTTCTCCAGAGAGCAGCAGGGTAAAGCTTGGCCCCACAATCCTTAGCTGTGTCTTTTAGAAACATGTCCCCTCCTGGGCCCAGGTTAGAAATGAACATTTCCCTAGTCTCTGGCAGCAGCGGGGCTCAGGGCTGGCAACCCACCCTCAGACCCGAAATATGTCAAAAAACCAATAGATCCGTACTGAGCCTCGAACCCAGTTCTGAGGGTGCCGCGCAGTCCTTACCTTCCACCGAGGGGGAGAAGATGATGAGATTGTCGTACAGAAACTCTCCATACTTAATGAGGGACAGGCTGGGGTCATCGGCGGTCTTGAATGTGAGTTCAAAGCCCCGGTCTGGACGAGGGAAAACAGGGAGCTGAAGCAGAAAGGTCGCAAAGGGAAACCCCTGCTGCAGACCTCGGGAGCCCCCCACCCCAGACAGGCCAGACCTGGGGGGCCTGCTCCACGAAACCCACTTGGAGGGAGGTGCCTTTCCAACCCCGGACCCTCACCCGCCGCGCCCTGGGACCCCGCTCTCACCCTTCAGGCTCTGGAAGAAAAGTGAGTGTGTCTCCCGCAGGTTGAGGTTGTCCAGCAACACTAGAGTGCGGGGACCGCTGGCGCAGGCCGAGCCCAGCAAAGGCAGCAGCAGCCACAAGAGGGACCACGCACGGGCCGCAGCGCAGGGCTCCATTTTCTTCCTGCCAAAGAGCCCGGCACCTGGACACCGGAAGCGTCCTGTCTTCAGCCGCCCAATCGCGGCTAGCGGCCGGGAGTACCACCCGGAAGTGATCGTGGTACTCCGGACTCCGCGTCCGGAGCCCCGGCACTGGCGGGGCTGAGCCGGGAGCACCGCCGGAAGTGCACCGGGAGGAGGCGGGTTCCCTGTATCCTATTGGCGGAAGGGGCTCGAGGCTCCGCCTCCCCAGGGGAAAAGGCTCAATCCTAGAGAGACAGCTCTGCAGCCGTGGCCAATCAACAAGCCTGAGTCATTGGCTCCGCCTTGGCGGGCTTCAGCCGCCGCAGGTTCAGAGCCAGCTTCCCACAGCCTGCGGTCCCTTCCCGCTTTGTCAGGTGGGTCCTGGCCAGGACTTGACTGTCGCGTCCCGGACGGGGCCGGGGGCTACCGGGACCCCCCACCCCCGGGTCCACCAGGTTAAGGAAGGCTCGGAACTGGGAAGCAGGCCTGCCTCCCCCACCTCTAGGGAGCCAGGGGGTGGGAAAGCATGGTCAGGGGCACTTAGAGCTCCTGTCCGCTGCCCTCCTTGCCAGGGCTCCTGCTGTTTCGAAATAAAACCCTAAATAAACCCTCTAGCTTCACTTGCTCTTAGTTAGAAATCACTAATTTTGGACGTCACGCAGGTGGACAAATCGTTTTCCGTCTCCCACCGGTTTTCCTGTAGGGTGCATCTCTGACCCGTGGGTTCCTATGATAACAGTTGCCCAAGTTACTCTTTGGGGACCTGAAGGCCGTTCTGTCGAAATCACAGACTCTTCTTGGGCCTACGGATGTCCAGCGAGTGGCATGGAATGAAAATGCTTGGCTTCTTTACCTTCATACCCTGTCTCTTTTGTTGCCTTAACCTTTGGGTCCGATTTTACTGAGCACTGCATATTAGACATGTTGATCATTTGAGATACGTTTTGTCCAACATTATAGTGTTAACTTGACCTAGACTCGCAGCCCCACCCCACCTCCTTAAAATACCTACCAGTCACCAGACCTTGAAAAGACAAGAGGTAGTCCCCCAGTTCCTAGAAGATCTGCTATTCCCAGAAAAGACATGTTTTTCCCCTTATTAGTCTGTCCCTGTCCCCACATTACTTCTCATCCTCTGTCTATAACCCCTCAACTCCCTGCAGTTGAGAAGCTGATTTGTGAGCATAACCCCCTCAGCTCCGTTCTTTTGCCACCGCATAAAGCCTCTCTTTCCTCAAAACACTCCTCTCAGGCATTGCATGTCTCAAGGGATAAGCCTTCACATCTGAGTTCAGTAACACTGCCCGCCTGAGTCCCATTGTGGAGACAGCAATGAATGGGTAATAGACTGGCCTAGCAATTTAAAAGCTCTAGCTTTGGGAGCTGGGGATGTAGCTCAGTGGTGGAGTACTTGTCTCACTTGGGTGAAGCCGTGCGTTCCACCCCATCACTGCAAAAGAAAAAACAAAACTCTAGCTTTGATTCAGAGCCAGATTGGTTTCCAAGCTCCATCTTCCACTAGCCCTGTTCCCTGGGCTCTGCACTTCTCTGAGGTCCAGCTCCCCTACTTATCTGCATGGATTTGAGCAGACATTTAATTATTTCACCTCTGGGCTCTGGGAAGGACTAAGGCAGGGTTTGAAGCATTTGGCGCAGGGCCAGGCTGAACTCTCACTCAGTGACGCTGGCTCCCCCCTTCTAGGTTGATGTGGGGGCCTCCCGGCTCGTCTCACCACAGATCTGGGTGAAAGCTACTCCAGGCCTCTCCAAGACTTAACTGTTCTCTGGGACCCATCACTTCTGGGGCCAGCAGTTCTTTTCTGACATCCATCCACCAACTCAAAAATTCATCCAACGCAAAAATCAAAGCCTCCTTCCACAGCTCAACTGGCCCTACTTCCTCTCCATTAGCCTCCTGTAACCCGCCCCTCCTCCTGCGCCCCTGCAGCCTCACCCTGCCACTAGGGGATGCCGGCGCACTGCTCAGGAGCCTGCCACAGCTCAGGCTCCTTCACTCTCAGGTGTCCATGTAACCAAAGATTTCCAAAGTTGGTGATTACCCCCTCTCCCCAGGGACACTGGGCTGATCTAGGGGGCAGCAGTAGCCTTGGGGGTAATTTGGGACATTGAATAAAAATAAGGGGATAGTGGAAGCACCCAGGGGGTGTGCAGAGTAATTCTTTTTCTGAAAAGGGGGTAGTAGCCAAGTATGGTGGTGCACGCCTGTGACCCCAGTACTTGGGAGGCTGAGACAGGAGGATCACAGGTTCATGACCAGCCTCAGCAACTCAGTGAGACTCTCAGTAGCCTAGTGAGATCCTGTTTCAAGTTAAAAAATAAGAAGGGCTGGGGGTAAAACTCAGAGGTAGAATACCCCTGGGTCCAATCCCCAGTACCAAAAAAAGAGGGGGGAGGGGAAGCGGTAGCCAATAAGCTTGGGACTCTAAAGTTGAGGTCCTAAACTCATCTCCACAGCCTCATGCATCTCATGGTCCCTGCTGAGGATAGGGTCCAACCTTTATACGCCCTGAGGCTTTCTGTGTGTGTGTGTGTTTTGGTAGTGGGGAATCAAACCCAAGCCCAGGGGTGTTTTACCTCTGAGCTATACCCCCAGTCCTATTTTATTTTTTAATGTTGTGAAACAGGGTCTTGTTAAGTTGCTGAGGCTGGCCTCAAACCTGCATCCTCCTGTCTCCACCTTCCAAGGATGCTTTGCACCTTTTGCTCATGCAATAACCCCTGCCAGAAGCACCTGCCCCACGCTCTCATCTTAGTCCTGGGATCTGCTCCGTCCTGTAAGGAGAGGGTCTACCTGCTCCCTGCAGGAAAGGCTCTCTGTTCCCCGTAAAGACGCCTCCTCTGTTGGGGTGGGTATTGCAGCCACCTCTGGGGGGCCTCCAGTCACCTGAGCAGTCCCACCCCAGCTTCTCTAGAGCCAGCATGTTGGCCTAGGCTTGTGGGGGTGGCTAGGGTGGCACAAAGCCACTGCTGTGCCCAGGGCCTTACACACCACCACACTGAGCCTCCAGTCACCCACAGGGAAGGAATATTCCCATTCAGGTTTCCAGCCCCCCACAGGCCAGGCCTGGAATGCAACGGGTAAGGAGAGGGCTGTGTCCTAGGAGCCCCAAGGGAGCACAATCAGGGCGGCCTGGCTCATTGCCCACCTGTCAGGACACCCACTCCCCGCCCAGCCCCCTGAAGGACCATCAACACCTGGGCCCCTTTCTGCCTCAGTGAGACAGGGTCCTATTTGCTGGGTTACAGACTGAAAACTCAGATGCTGTCCCTGGAAAAATGGCGCGTGTGCTTGTGACAGCAAAGACCTGGGACGTGCTAGTTCTAAAAGCCCCGGGCAACAGAGAACCCCGGCTCCAGACAGCTTCGGTGGCCGCAGGGAGGAGCCCAGGACACCGGCAGGGCTCAGAGAACGGGAGCTCGTCCTAAAAGGCAGTTTATTGGACAGCTTAATGTGGAGTGGCCTTCTCTGGGCCATGGCCCAGTTGGGAGTGGGCCGAAGAGAATGGCCACTCCTGGACTCCTCCAGTCCATCCTGCAGGGCAAGGCTTCCTCTGAGAGGTGCGCGTCCCACCGACAACTCTGTCATCAAGAAGTTGAGCTTCGTCCATGAGGCAGCTGCTGCCCACACATCTGGCTGCTGGTGAGGCGCTGAGGCAGGCTTGAGGCCTTGAGCCCCGAGAGGCCCAAGGGGCACCAGGGGCAGGGCCCGAGCAGGCGAGGTGGGAACACTGGTGTGGTATAGGAAGCCGGGCCAGCCTCGAGGAGGGCAGCCCAGCCTCCAGGGGCTCCGGCCGCAGCAGAAATGGGCTCTCTGGGGGAACAGGGAGGGAACGTGTCTTCCCAGGGCCGAGGGTCCCCTAGGCCCCAGGTCACTATGGGGGGAGGAGGGAGGGGGCCTGGCAGTTTCTAGAAGCCTGAAGGCAGGTTGCAGCGGCGGTCACAGAAGCTCACTGCTGAAGTTGCTTTTGCTTTTCTTACGCTTGGCCTTGGAGAAGGGGATGTCGAGGGACTCCAGGCGGAAGGGCCGGGGCTGGGGCATTTCAGGGGCCTGGGTCGGGGACATGGCAGAGTTGTTGCTGAGTGGGGCGCTCAGACCAGGCGGTGAGTTGTGATAAGCTGTGGAGAAGAGGGCAGGGGCGCGGGTGAGCCAGGAGCTCGGGGGTGGGGGTCTGGCCCTGCCAAGGGCCCCGGAGGCTGCTCTGGGAGTCCTCAGACCCAGCCTGGCAGCTACATCCAAAGTATCTGGGCTGAGCATTTGGGTTAAAAGCCCCAAACGGAGGCAGCCTGAGATCTCAGCTCAGGGCCAGCCCCCCACTTCCTAGCACTCCACGTCCTCGAGCCTCAGTTTTCTCCTCTGCAACAGAGGCACAGTACCGAGCACTCCCGAGCCTCGTTTCTTTCCTGTCCTGGTCCTCTCACCTGTTCCTCGGCTCCACTCAGGCTGCCTCTTGAGTAAGCTCAGCACAGACTAAAATTTACTATTCATTCATTTATTTTGGTACTGGGGATGAAACCCTGGGGCATTTTACCTCCGAGCTACATCCGCAGCCCTTTGTTTTGAATAGGGTCTCTTTAGGTTGCTGAGAGTCTCAGTAAGTTGCTAAGGCTGTCCTTGAACCTGGAGATCCTCCTGCCTAGCCTCCCAAGTACTGGGATTGCAGGTGTGCACCACCGTGCCCAGATAGATTTGCTTGTTATTGGTGTTTTATTGGAAGTTCTGTGTACTTTACTTTTAATTTTAAGAGCAGATGAATTGATTTTCAATTTGTGACACTGTGTTTTGCTTCTGGGCCCTTTAAAGTGCCTCACCAACCTGGTGGTCCTTGACACATAAAATCAATCCTCCTCCTTTGGAGAAAGTCACTGTTCTGGCTTCTGAGGAAGCCAGCAACTAGAAAGTCCCCACCCACAGAGCGTGTGCAGGGGCCCTCCTGTGTGTCGGGGAGACACGGGCCAAGCATGGCACTTCTCCTCCAGGAGTCCCGGGGAGGGGAGCACGGTACTGAGCGCCTGTGCGCAGGCCCTGGCTGCTGCTTCCCACCCCCCTCACCTAACCCTGGAGCTGCTGTCAGCCCCTTGTTTCATAGCTGAGGCTCACAGAGGCACGGGGCTGTGGGCCCAGGTCTGTCTCTCCCGGGGGAGGGGGCACTCACCGAGGCTCTTCATGGGATCCGTGCTGAGGATCTGGCTGGCCCGCTTGGACCGGAAGTAGTTGCTGGCGATATTTTCGCTGTCGCTCCGACTGAGCATCAGTTTGTAGCGGTCTTCCTCCTGCTGAGAGTCCAAGTCCTCGGGGTCAGGGCCCCTGGTCTGTGCCGTCCTGAGCAGGGCTGCCCTGAGCCTCCCCCAGGCTGTGCCCAGGGCCGAGCAGTCACTGCCCCCGGGGTGCACCCTGCTCCAAACCCTGGACTCACACTGCACCAGTCACAGAGACACAGCCCCCCCCAACCTGTCCTCCCTCCCCAGGGCCTTACCATGTTTGGTTCCCCATTGTCTGCCGCCGACATCTTGCGAGCTGGCTTGTTCTGTGGCCCAGTTGAAACTGCTATGAAAAAACGAAAGCTGGCGGGCACAGCAGGGGCAGGCAGGGGCTGGGTGCTGTCCTGGAGGTGGGGTTGGGCCCGGCTCCGGGTAGGAAACAGGGAGGACACTTGCCAGCCCCAGGTGAGGCACGTCCTTGGGAATCAGACTACAGGAGGCCCAGATGCCAGAAAGGCCACCCTCCTGCTTCTAGGCAGGATGGTGGGTGGACAGGGACAGCTGCTGTCCTGAGCTCATGGGAAGTGGGGCTGGCTGGAAGTTTCTTGGTTTTGGTTTTTGCAGTACTGGGGATTGAACCCAGGGGCATTCTATCTCTGAGCTACACTCCTAGCCCCCCAATTTTTTTTTGTGGTACTAGGGATTGAATTCAGGGGCATTCTACCCCCGAGCTACACCCCAGCCCTATTTTTTATTCTTTACTTTGAAACCGAGTCTCACTAAGTTGCGGAGTGCCTCACTAGGTAGCTGAGGCTGGCCGAGAACCCGGATGCTCCGGTCTCAGCCTCCTGAATGCTGGGATTACAAGCGTGTGCCACCACACCCGGCTCCCCCAATTTTTTTTCAATACTGGGGATTGAACCCAGGGGCTTTCTACCTCTGAGCGATACCCCCCAGCCCTATTTTTTATTTTGAAACAGGGTCTCTCTAAGTTGCCGAGGGCCTTGCTAAGTTGAGGAGGCTGGCCTCAAACCTGTGATCCTCCTGCTTCAACTTCCCAAGTACTGGGATTACAGGTGTGGGCCACCATGCCCAGCTTGGCGGGACTCTCAATAGGATGGTGGTGCCAATGGCTGCTCATGAACAGAGATGGGGGTCTGAGCAAACACAGATGAGGTAGGACTGTGGGGGCCATGGAGGGTGCATGAGTTGTTACTCCACACATGAACAGAGCCAGGTTTGTGGCTGGAGAAAGACCCAGAGCAAACCTGACTTTACGCTGGGATTCATCAGAGGCACATGGCTCTTTGAGGCCATCTTATCCAACCCCTTTCTTTTGTCAAAGAGACCTAGAGGGGGACAGTGACCTTCATACAGTCACACAGGAGGTCAGCAGCCAAAACAGAGGTTGAACCGGGCCTGAACCCATGGGCTGGCTTCTATGGTCCCACAACTCGATGCTTGACTTAGACCATGGGTAAGTCACCGCACCCCAGAGGGGCAGCTGCCTCCTGTGTAGCACAGGTCTGGTCGTGATCCGTGGCTGCTGCAAGGGTGGAGCAGAGACAACGAGATGCAGCCACGCGGCTCACGCTCGGCGTGCAGGCAGCGCTCCTCGGCCTGCCTGTGTCTGACCAGGCGGTAAGCCACATGGCAGCTTAAGGAAGGTGCTGCCAGCCACCCCGGTCACAGATGAGGATACCAAGTCCCTGGTGCAGCCACAATTCCACCACATCTGTCTGCGTCCAGGACACGCCGCCCGCCTCGGGGCCCAGTGTCGGGTACCCCGTCACACCTGTGCCGTGCCACAGCAGGCAGGCAGAGGCCAGGCTCCCTGTCCCCGAGCAGAACGGCCAGCCACGGAAGAGGCGGGTGGGGGGCGAGGGGCAGCCAAGCTCCTGACCTACTGGGAGGCTGGTTTTGATGATGATGGGCTCCGGAATCTTCCAGAAGCCGTTGTCCTCGTCCCAGCTCGACTCGCGCCTGATCTTCTCCAGGTTGCTGTAGTTGCAGTCCCTGCGGATCAGGGGCTGCACCTGCTCCAGGAGCTGCTGGAAGAGCATGGAGTCGCGCTCCTGCCGACGGATGGTGGCCAGGTAGTCGATCTTCTCTAGCTCAAACTCCGACTGCAGGTCCTTGATCTCCACCTCGGCCGCCCGGAGCTGAATCGAAGGACGGCTGCTGAGCAGACACCAGGAAGGGACCTCGCTGCCCGGCTGACCCCTCTGCCCATCCAGTGCCCTGCGGCCGCTGCTCACCCCCTCGCTCTCGCCCATCCGCTCCTACCTCAGCCCGTCCGCCTCTGACACCACCCATCCTCCTGCCCGACCTCACACTCTGCTTCCTACCTCCGCCCAGCACGGAAGGAGCACCCGGTGCATCCAAAGCCCTGCAAAAAGTACATCCTCGAGCCCCACCGCCGCTCACTGTCCACATTCATAATTTCATTACGGAGTTTTTCTGTTTGTTTGTTTGTTTTGTGTGTGTGTGTGTGTGTGTGTGTGTGTTACTAGGAATTGGACCCAGGGGCATTCTACCTCCAAGCTACACCCCCAGTCCTATTTTTTATTCTTTTATTTTGAAAGAGGGTCTCACTAAGTCGAGGAGAGCCTCACTAAGTAGCTGAGGCTGGCCACGAACCAGGATCCTCTGGTCTCGACCTCCCAAATACTGGGATTACAAGCATGCACCACCATGTCCGGCCTACTTTTTATTGTTTATTTTGAAACAGGGTCTCACTAAGTTGCAGAGGGCCTCATTAAATATCTGAGGCTGGTTGCAAACCTTCAATCCGCCTGTCTCAGCCTTCCAATTCTGGGATTACAAGCGTGCACCACCACACCCGGCCTCCTTTTTCTATGTTATTGGATTTGGTTTGCTAGTATTTGTTGGAGCACTTTACATCTATAGTCATAAGAAATATTAGTCTGTAGTTTGCTTATGTCTTAGTCTGATTATAGTATCAGGACAATACTAGTCCCACAGGATAAGTGGAAAAGTGTTCTATTTCACAACTTTTTTTTTTTTTTTTTTTTTTTTTTTTTTTTTTTTTTTGCAGTACTGGGGATTGAATCCAGGGGTATTCTACCTCTGAGATACACCTCTAATCCTATTTTTTATTTTTTATTTTGAAACAGGGTCTCACTAAGTTGCAGAGGGCCTCACTAAGTAGCTGAGGCTAGGCTCGAACCCAAATTCTCTGGTCTCAGCCTCCCAAGTACTGGGATTATAAGCGTGTGCCACCATGCCCGGCTTCACAACAATTTTTAAAATAATTTTTTAAACCAAAAGCCTTCATTTTACCAATGTAATCCAGTTAGAAGATATAACGAAAAAGAAAGCCTCACATAAGAAAGCAAACAAAATATCTAGATAGGCTACTATAAAAAACAGACAATGACGGGCGTGGTGGTACACAGCCTGTAATTCCTGTACTTGGGAGGCTGAGACAGGAGGAACACAGGTTCAAGGACAGCCTCAGCAAGTAGTGAGATTCTCATCAACCCAGCAAGACCCTGTTTCCAAATAAGAAATAAAACATAGTTGGAGGTTTAGCTGGAAGGTAGAATGGCTGTGAGTTCAATCCCCAATACCCCCCCACACACACACAACAAGACAATGAAAAATAAAACATAGGCAGGCATGGTGACACACACTTGTAACCCCAGTACTTGGTAGGCTGAAACAGGAGGATCACAGATTCAAGGACAGCCTCAGTAAGCAGTGAGACTCTCATCAACCTAGGGAGACCTTGTTTCAAAATAAAAATAAAACAGGGCTGTGGGTGTAGCTTGGAGATAGAATGTCCCTGGGTTCAAGGTTCAATCTCCAGTAAAACACACACACACATACACACACAATTTTTTTTTTTTTTTGTGGTACTGGGGATTGAACTCAGGGGCATTATACCTCCAAGCTATACCCCAGCCCTATTTTTTATTCTTTATTTTGAAACAGGGTCTCACTAAGTTGCAGAGTGCCTCACTAGGCAGCCGAGGCTGGCTGCGAACCCAGATCCTCCCATCTCAGCCTCCCAAATGCTGGGATTACAAGCATGGGCCACCATGCCCAGCTTTTTTTTGTTTTTGTGTGTGTGTGTTGGGGGGGGGGGGT
>PVLC010030599.1:0-18541 GCA_004027655.1 Graphiurus murinus | reverse complement strand
TTTTTTGCATAAGGAAATAAATTCAGAAACATTCTAAAATGTGCACTAAAACCAATTTTAAGCAGTTGAGAATTAAACTCACAAAAACAGTTTGCAGGGGGCAGTGCTAGGATGGTGAAAAGGGCACTGGACTAGGAGTAGGAGACCTGACTTGTAGCCTTCTCAATTACCTGGGAGACCTTCTGCCAGTCTCCAAGACTCACTAAGTCTAGAAACACATTCACTATTATTCTAAGTTATTATTATAATTTCCTGAGGTCCCTCCAATTTAAAACTGTTTCCTTTTAATTAGGTCTTTGGGTAAAATACTTTTTAAGTAAAAAAATGAACTTTTCTACTATACACACACATACACACACACACACACACACACACACACACACACACACACACACACGTTCTGGGAATTAAATCCAGAGGCATACTATCTCCAAGCTACACTCCCAGCCCTTCCTTCCTTCCTTTCTTCCTCCCTCTTTCTTTCTTTCTTTCTTTCATTTTTCTTCTTTCTTTCTTTCCTTCCTTTCTTTTTTCTTCTTTCTTTCCTTTTTCTTTCATTTTGAAAAAGAGTCTTGCTGAATTGTGGAGGCTGCCCTTGAACCTGCAATCCTCCTGTCTCTGCCTCCCAAGTACTAGGATTACAGGTGTACAATGTGATGTTGTAATAACTTTTCCTTCTTAATTCCTTCTCCTAAGGCTATCTAAACTTACATATTCAGCCCTCTGAGAATCAAATTCGCTTATTTCTCCAGTACCTGCCCCCATTCCACTCTTCTATGCAGGAGTTCTGTGCTTTTTCTTAAGACTGGGGCTGCCAGCACCTGTCTCAGCCTCTCACCATCCTCTTGGAGGAGGAAAGCTTTGCTCTGTCTTCACACGCCATCAGAAAAAGAGAATTTCACTCTGCAGAATTGGGAACATATGACAAAATGACAGAAATATTTATTTTTCATAAAGCTATTTCCTCTTAACCAATGGAACAAAAGACTTTGTCAGATCTCATTCTTGCCATTAAAGAGTGTTTTTAAGAAAGTCTATTTATGAGCTGGGTGCAGTGGTGTGCACCTGTAATCCCAGTACTTGGGAGACTGAGACAGAAGGATCTCAGGTTTGAGGTCAGCCTCAGCAACTTAGCAAGGCCCTCAGCACTTGATGAGACCCTGTTTCAAAATAAAAAGGGCTGATGGGTGTATCTCAGAGGTAGAATGCCCCTGAATTTAATCCTCAGTACCACAAAAGAAGGAAAGAAGGAGGAGGAGGAGGAGGAGGAGGAGGAGGAGGAGGAGAAAAGGAAAGGAAGGAGGGAGGGAAGGAAGGAAGGAAGGAAGGAAGGAAGGAAGGAAGGAAGGAAGGCTGGCTCTTTCTGCTGTCTGCTAGACCATACTCTCTCCTCTTCAGTTATTCTTTGTTACTGGTCTCAGGATACCCCAAGGGCGTGTTTTGTGGTTTAGATCCTTGGGCTTCCCTTCCTGAGGCAGCTGCAGTGTCCTGGGTGTGCAGGGGATGAGTTGGTGACCTTGCATGGCTTTCTCTCACTCTTGGTTGGTGGAGTGAGCTGGTCCTCTGGGGAGGCGGGGAGCTGGCCTTCTCCTGAAGATCCACTCGCAGTTGTTTGTAATTTTCTCAAAAAAATAAACATTCCAAGGCTACAATTTCTCCTGCTTGGTCTCCGCCTCAGAAGTGTGTTTTGTTGTTGTTGATTTTGGAAAGTTCCAGAAATGTCTGCTTAGAGGTGATTATTTCAGTGGGGAATATGTTTGTCAGCGGTGAAGCTTCTCAGATGTATTTTCTTTTCTTTCCGGAGTCCAAATTACCCTTGAAAATGGCAAGTACCTAGACCTCAGTGAAGAATTCATGGCAAGAATTCATTTTTTCCTTCTCTCTCTGCTTTTGATTTTTTGTCTTCATTTCTCCTCTTTTTCTGAGAAAAGGAAGGCATAAGAAAATAAGAAGGAACCAGACATACTTTGCATCGCCAAGAAAAATAACGTCTCACTGTTGCCTTCACCCAACTTTGAAATTGCACCCTGCTCATTGCTCTATGAGACAAAGATACACTGCAATTAGATTCTCCAGTTTAAGCCTTATTTGCCTTTAGAAAAATTAACATTAAAGTGAAATTCCCAGATACCTAAATCTTCAGAATTGTTATCTTTCTAGACAAAAATTCACTAGGTAACTTGGTCTAGGAAGTAACTTTGTTTTCCCAGCTGTATCATATCTTCAGTGACCCCACCACTACCACCTAATTTTATTTTTACTTTTACATGAAGGGACCCCAGTATCCTGCTTTTGGGGTCACTAAGATGGTACTTGTTTATAGGTCTGCTATGGAGATTAATAAGCCAACTCCTTTCTCCGTCTTTGGATACCCGCCTTCCTTTCACCCCATCTCACACCCCTACTGCATATTTTTCTCCTTGTTGCTTTTAAGAGCTGGGTGGTGGCAGACAGAAGTACTGGGTCTGTTTCCATTCTGAACCTTATAAATCACCGAGCATGCAGAAGTAACAGGAGTCGTCTGGCTTGGTTAATCAGGAGGGCGTCTGGGCTGAATTTCCTCAGTAAAACCTTTGTTGATTTTACAACCCAGGCACCTCTATAGCCACCTGTGCTCAGATGAGAAACAGCCCTCTGTCTCTCTTTGTCTGCTTGTCTTCTTTTTGGCCTTTATTATTTCTTACATTTTCTGTCTTCTTTCTTCCCTTCTTCCCTTCCCTCCCCTTCCATCCTCCACTTTCCTCGGGGCAGGAAAAGAACAGTCGACATCAATCTCCTTAAGGAAGCTGGGAAACTGGGGCATGTCACAGACAAGCCTGTTTCTTAAAATCCCATAACTGGGAACTCATGCTGTGTTCTATATTAACACATTATCTTATTGGGCAGAAGCAGATTAGATAATTAATACAAGTACCTGGAAAGTGGAGAAGACACCAAAAGCTTGCTTTTTGGTATAAATTTTTCCTTTAGAAATCACTATTCGACCTCACCCTTATTTCAGCTCTGTTAAACACTTGCTGGGTACAGAGCCCTGATAGAAAAAGTGGGGCAAAGCTACTATTGTGGCTAAAAGCACAGAGCTTTGGAATCAGCCCAACCTGGCTTTCAGTCCAAGTCCACAGTTATGCCACCCGGTGCAAGTCACCTCACCTCGGGAACTCATTTTCCTCGCCTGTAAAATAGGGATGATGGTCCCCACCTTGCAGGGTTGGTGTGAGGACTAGAAGAGACCCCTGTGAGAGCTTAGGCATCCCTGGGGCAGCAGCGGGTGCCCCGCCTCTCCTGCCACCACTGCCCTGCCCGGCCAGGCCCCTATCCTCTGCGGCTTCATGAATTTCACTTTGCTAGGAATATGACCCTTTGATTTACTGGATTGTCTGAAAAAAAGAGCAAAAGCCCTTCTCTCACACCAACAGGAAATTGTTTTAAATTGCCAGGAAAGAACTTTGGAAAAGCTTCTTTAAAAAAAAAATGTTCTTTGAAGCCCTGTTTAGAGAAAGTCCCCTTGTCCTTTCCCAGAGCAGTTAAGGAGTCTTCTAGGTCCAATATCAAGGTCCCAAAGCAAAGGGAGTGTATAAAAATCAAAGGGAAAGAGCTCTTTCTTGGGATACATTGTGAACATTGGTGTGGGGACAGGGACCAAGGTCTGGTTTAGAGGGTGCCAAAAGCCAAAGAGCCTTGGAGAAGTGGAAGGCCTATGCAAATCCCAACACCTCCAAGCACAGGGCAAGAGCTCGGAGCCCCACCTGCAGCTCCCAAGGTCAGGGGTGCTGGGGACTGGAAGTCTCAGGACCCTCTCTTACAACAGACTGTGCAGGCAGCCAGAATGCCGCAGACTGGCCAGCTCGACATAGCTACTAGGAAGCTTAATTTCCTCCCTTGATTTTTCAGTGGTGATTGTAAATCTTCAAGAGTCTCTGGTTATATCAATTCATCTAGAATTAACATTTCAAATGTAGGTTACTCTACTAGAAAGATACTAAGAGTGTTGCCACATGCACATGATTCAAGAGGATTCATCCACTGTTTGATCCTTGGACTGTTGCCTTAAATGTTAAGAGAACTTGTTGAGATGCCTCCCTGTCTAATAAGGACATTGATGCACCTTCCTTATTTGCTAATGACCTATAAGTACATCAGTGAAAAGCAGAGAACCAAAACCTTGGGTTTGGCTGTGGCAGAAGAATGTATGCGTGTTAGAATATACATTCACCTATATGATTTTGATGAACCTTTTAAGGACCAGAACTTACAGGAGGCATACAGTAGAAGAGAAGAATTTAATGTTCTAGGTAGATGCTAAGGGGTGGCTGACAGCTGAGATGTATCATTGAGTAGCTGGAGGTACAGTGTGGTCCAAATCCCCAAGGGAATTTTGTTCAGGTAGAGATGCAACTGGGGTAGTTATCAAGGGCATAGATTTTGTAGCCAGGCATCATAACTCACACCTGTAATGCCAGTACTTGGGAGACAGGAAGATCAAGGTTGGAGGCCAGCCTCAGCAACTTAGCAAGACACTGTTTCAAAATAAAAAGAGGTTGGAGGTGATGCTTGGAGGTAGAATATCCCTGGGTTCAATCCTCAGTACTTGGGGCAGAGAGAAGTGGAAGCCAGAAAGTGAAGCTGAAATGAGGCTCTGTGTCCTGAGGAGAGTCTTGGCTGATGTGTGATGGTCTGTGTTTGTGCTTGGACTGTAGAGGTTACAGACGAGCTGGACAATCCCAGTGGCACAGGTTGATTCCAGGATTAGAGACATCCCCGGAGATCTAGGTGTGGAACTGGAGTGAGAAGAATCAAAGCAGGAGAGCTTTCATGAGTCACAGACTTTAGGATTCGTTAACCAGGGACCTTCCCTTTCAAGGGATTCATGTGTACATGTATGGAGGTGCTGTCCCACAAAGGTCCACGCTAAGGACATGGCATGCCACGTGGCTGTCCATTGACACCTGGCCATTGGCAAGCCAATGGTGAGGGTAATCTCATCTGTCCTATGTCTACACTGGACACACACTGCCTCATGTGCAGGATGTGACTGTAGGTCTCAGCCTTTCCATATCCTGGGCTCCCATATCCATGGGTGCTTGCCATGCTAACATCTCCTTCTATCTCAGGGGAGCACGGGTAAGGAGCTTCTTTGAGATGAGGAATGGCACAAGGGGGTTCTTTGGTCCCCCAGCAGCACAGCCAGGCCTCAGCAAGCATGGCACAGGCAAAGTGAGGGACGCAGCGGGCCCTGTGGCTTTCTCACCATGGCCATCCTCTCTCTTGCTCTCTCACAGCAGCGTTGCAGGGGACTGAAGGAGCTCTGTGAGCCAGCCGGTGGCTTATGGGACGTTGGCCCGGGACCCTGCGTGACACACTGTGCTGCATGGGACGATGACACTGCAGAGAGAAAAGAGCCCTGAGGTGGCGCTCGCCTGGCTCCTCCTGGCTACAGCAGGCTGCCTTGCTGACCTGAGTGAGTCCTCCCCTCCCCTGCTCAGCCTGCCTCCCTGGGAGGACTCTGCCCACCTCAAGTGTAACAGGAAGCTCTCACACTAACTCTTAGAGAAGGACAACTCCAGCCAGGCCTGGTGGTACACGCCTGTAATCCCAGTCCTTGGGAGGCTGAGATAGGAGGATCTCAGGTTTGAGGACAGCCTCAGCAATTTAGTGAGACCCTGTTTCAAAACAAAAAATAAAAGGGACTGAAGGTGGAACTCAAAGGTAGAATGCCCCTGGGTTCAATCCCCAGTACCAAAAAAAAAAAAAAAGAATGCCTCAGGCATACTGCAGAACACCAGATAAGTGATATGACATCAACATCATATTGGTTACATTTTGGTATTTTATTCATTTCAGCGGTATATCAGGAGAAGAGGAGGAATGATAATTGCCTTTTATTGTGCATTTGTCATATGAGGCCGTGGCAGGCCATTGGCATGCATGCGTAAGCTTCATACTAGCCTTATGAGAGGAGCATCTGTAGCCTCACTTTACAATCAGAAGCAGAGACTGAAAAGAGCTGAAGTCACATGGCTCAGAGGTCCTCTGTCCAACTCCAGAGCTTGAGTTCTGCCTCTGCCACACACTGCCACTCCAGAACTACTTCCTGGGAACAGAACAGGTTGGGGGAGGGGGAGGGGCATGGGCAGTGTTCAACAAAGGTGTCCCTGGTTTCTTGGGGTCATCAGTTCATTGCTGCATCCTGGTTCTTTCTCCAGGCGAGGTCCCTCGGGTCACCGTCCAGCCCGCGTCCACCGTCCAGAAGCTCGGAGGAACTGTCATCCTGGGCTGCGTGGTGGAACCTCCATGGGTGAACGTCACCTGGCGCCTGAATGGGAGGGAGCTGAATGGCTCGGACAAGGACCTGGGCATCCTCCTCACCCGAGGGACCCTTGTCATTACCGCCCTCAACAATCACACCGTGGGACGGTACCAGTGTGTGGCCCGGATGCCTGCGGGGGCTGTGGCCAGCGTGCCAGCCACGGTGACACTTGCCAGTGAGTCTGTGCTTTTGCCACTCTGCCTACTGTCCTGTCCACTGTCTGCCAGTCATACTCTGTCATTTGTCATGTCATGAAAGAGGTCTTAACTGCTGAAATTTTAGATCGGAGGACAGTAGCCACCGAGCAATCCCCAGTGAAGGGGCACCATTGTGCCGTTGGGAACCTCCACTCGGAGCAGGGTCATGTACAGAGCGAGGGTCTTCGAGGGTGAGCTGTCCCAGGGTCCCAGAGCTGCGCCATGCCCCTCTCTACCTGGTCCCCCTGTGTTTCAGTTGCTTCGAGTGGAGGTTCCCAACGGCACAATGGTGCCCCTTCACTGGGCTCCATCCCCAGCAGCCCCCCTCCCCCTCAAAAGCATAAAAAGGAAGGGCTGAGTTTAGAGCTATACTTCTTATCATCATATACTTCCTACTTTTGCTTTTATATTTTTAAGTTATAATTGCACTATAGAAATTTTAAAATATGTAAAAATACTATCTTTAAGCCTGACATGTTATTATTAACACAAAATATTGTTATTATTTTGGTATATACCCTTCCTTTATCCATACCCATAGTTTTACATTGCTGTAATGATGCTACTGGATTATAATCTCTATTTTCCCCCTCCCCTTTGACATTGATGAGAAACATTTGCCATTGGCCATACAATAGTTTGTGTGTGTGTGTGTGTGCGCGCCCGTGCGCACATGTGTGAGTTACTGGGGATTAAACCCAGGGACAGTCTATCTCTGAGCCACACCCCCAGCCCTTTTTAGTTTTTGTTTTGAAACAGGGTCTTACTAGGTTGTGGAGAGTCTCACTCTGTTACTGAGGCTAGCCTCAAACCTGCAATCTTCTTGTCTCAGCCTCCCAAGTACTGGGATTACAGATGTGTGCCACCATGCTGGGCTTCCTTTCTCTTTCTTAATGAGTATAAAATGTGTACAATATAGTACAAAAAGTATACTAATCTTAAGTGAACAACCCACCGCATTTTTCATGTGTGTACAGTTGTCGAGCATCACTCCAGTGCATCCTACCACACCCCTTCCTGGTTTATCCATCCTCCCAGCCCCCAGCAAAGTGTGGTCATAATTCCTGAGGGCCCTGGAACACCCTCCAAGCCGTTCCAACATAATGTACTCAACTCTTTTCCTATTGCCAGGCAATTAGTTCACTTGCAGTTGTTCATTATTACAAGCAAGTTGTTCCTATTAGCAACATGGGTGCCTTTACAGGGTATCTGGGGGGGAGATTTCATCTGCAAATGGACAGCACACATCTGTGGAGGCTCAAGAAATTCCATAACCGTTCATCTGGCCTAATTAGAAGCCAGGCTGAACCTTTTACTGTGTGGAGAAGGGAGGGCTGGAAAGGAGAAGATTTATTTTGGAGCTCTCCTTTTGCTTCAAGGTGTATCCTGTGAAGAGAGACAATTTATAGCCTTTATTTTTGAAAAATTCCTGGCTGCCTCCTCTCTGGTGCTTGAAGGGATATGTGGTTGGCAGGGAGGACAAAGGGAAGGTTTTGGGTGCGTCCCAAGAAGACACAGGGAGAGGAGAAGGGGCTTGTGCGAGAGTGGATCTCGTCTTGTTGGAAAGCCAAGAATGATTGGCTTGTCATTTAGACATGAATCACAAGTGAACTGTTTGGGCCTGATGAGAAGGAAGGAGAAGGCTGGAAACAGAGTTAGCAGGCTGGGGTCTGGGGCCTGCAGAAGAGGGAGTCAGTGGAGTGGAAGCGCAGCCCCCTGAGCCCAGAGGAGACAGTAGTGGGCTGGGGGAGAGGGAGAGGGGTGCTGTCTTTGGGTTAATGCCGCTGGGGGATTTGGCTTGGGCCCAGCAGTTAGATGAATTTTCTGAAAGCACATTCCTGAGCAGAATGGGGGCTGTGTTTTGCTGGTTGGCTAGTGTACAAGGAGGCTGCTTGGTAGATGGGATTACCAAGGCATGGTCTGCATTTAGAGGAAAGGCTGGCAGCAGCCAGCTGGTGCATACACGTGCACCCCCGCACACCCCCGGCATGCAAGGCCTCCTTCTCCTCCGGCCTCTTCGGCACACCTGCATGTGTTTGTCCTTACACAGAGCTCTTGGTGTTTGGCCCACCTGGCAAGATGCCACCTCCTGGCCTAACTCAGGGATCACTCAGAGTTTTAGATGATGGGCTGACAACCTGCCTGCAGACTCAGGGGTAGGGGAGAGGCCTCCAGAGGACTTTCCGGGCCCAGGCCTCTGATCCTCCAGTGTTGAGGGCCTGGTGGTCCACTTGGACTCACCCCAACCTGGAGACTTCAGCTTCTGGTTTTCAGGTAAAATGGAGCCAGAAGAGTAGAACCACCCCAAAGTCTCATTTGTGTGTCCTCCCCGTCTCTAACCCAGCCTGCCTTGGCCATGTGGACAGGCCTCACTGGGGATGCGCTATCTCACTTCCCTGTGGAGAATTTTTTCTGTCCTATTTAACCTACACTTTATTTTTGGTCAGTTTCTCTTGCAGCTAATGCCTCACTTTGAATCCCATTGTCCCGTTCTTATTTCTGAGGTGCTTTTGACTTTGATCTTCTTCCTTCCTCTTCCTTTCTCTTTCTTTTCACAAACTTTATACCAGGTGGTAAACCACTCTATGTGGCTCGAATATCCCCACTGTGCTGCTGAACCAATAGCAGACACCACCAAGGGAGCCCTGGACCCTGGTTCTGACTGCAAGGTTCTCAACGCAGCACAGCAAGGTGGCACAGCAGCTCATCAAGATGGCTCGCAATGTCCCTGGCCCCTAATGACCTGCCATTTCAATAAACTCCTACAAAGCCAGACACAGTGGCATATGTATGTAATCCCAGTACTTGGGAGGCTGAGACAGGAGGATCATGGCTTCAAGGTAGCATCATCAACTTAGCAAGATCCTCCACAACTTAGAGAGACCCTGTTTCTAATTTTAAAAATTTTTTAAAGGGCTGGGGGTATGGCTCAGAGAGAGAATGCCCCTGAGTTCAGTCCCCAGTACCAAGACAAAAGACCAAACTCCTATGTAATTCTTTACTTTTAACTTCTATTTTTTTTCATCAATTCTTCCAATTCTCCCAGCATCCATGGGTTCTAGTTGTAGTTGAAAATAAAATAGATGGTAACTGGCTAGTTACCTCTTCTGTATCTGGAAATTTCAATGTTGAAGCTTATGTAAAGTCCTCGGTTGATGCTGGTATGAGAAGAGCTAGGTAACCCTCCACAGGGCCTTTGAGCACGAAGACCAGGCACGTTCTCCTGAATGAGCCTTTCTCTGGCCTCAGAGATCAGCAGGTGAAGAGGCTGGCAGTAGAGAAAGGATTCCCCCTAGGTAACCATCTCCATGCCTCTGTGACTTTGAGGACAGGTCAAAAGGAGACAAAAGGGCCTTTTTGCTACCATTATTTTAATTTACCCCATCAAGAAGACAAGAGCTGAGCTGGTATAATGAAAAAAAAAAAAAAAACCTAACTAAAAAACTAACTTTTAAATCTTGGGTTCAAGTCTTTACCACTTAAGAATTATGTGACTTTGTTTTAGTCATTTCATCTCTGATTGCTATTGCTGTGGAATGCACTTGATAGTAGTCACATCTTCAGGCTACTGGAATTTTGGGGTGATCGAGTAAGAGGATATATGATTGTAATATTCTGAAACTTTCTAGAAATTCCAGGTTTCATCGTTGGCCTATTGGGTCAGCAAGTCTTTGAGGAGTGGCTCCTTGCAGGAAACTCTGAGGCCTGCATCCAGCCCTTAGGGAGACACAATCATAGATGGAGCTGAGAGAGGACTGGTTTGGTAGAAACACAGAACTAACCTGTTCCCTGAGAATGTCTCGCTCCCTGTATACATGTGTTCTCCAATCCAGATTCCTCACTTCCAGCTGCCTTCAAGAGCACCCAGGGTATTAGTTTGTTTGTTTTTTGTTTTTGTTTTGTTTTGTTTTGCAGTACTGAGGATTGAACCCAGGGGCATTCTACCTCCAAGCTACACCCTCAGCCCTATTTTTTTTATTCTTTATTTTGAAACAGGGTTTCACTAAGTTGCAGAGGGCCGCACTAAGTAGCTGAGGCTGGTTGTGAACTCGGATTCTCCCAAGTACTGGGATTACAAGCATGCACCACCATGCCTGGCAGCAGCCAGGCTTTTACTGCACATTGTTTGTGTGGCCTGTAGAGCTGGCCATTTGTACCTCTGTGGGCTTTCTGCTGCCCACCTTCCTTCAGACAGAGGGTGGCTCAGGCTGACAGGCTGGGCTGACCCTGGCCCTGGGCATGATGAATTCTACAAACAAGCCTTATCTCTTCCTGCTTGGTCCCCTCCCCTTTAATCCCCATAAGACACCTCATTGTTCATAAACATCAGCTACATTCTGACCTTGAACTAGAACAGAGAGAGAGAGAGAGAGAGAGAGAGAGAGAGAGAGAGAGAGAGAGATTGATTTTAAAGAATTGACTCATACAGGTTGGAGACTCAGGTAAAAGAAGTTGATGTTGCAGTCTTGAGTCAAAAGACTGGGAACTCGGGTGCATTTTTTTGCTATTCTTCTCTGGGGAATCTCAGTATTATCTCTTAAGTGCCTTAAGCTGATTGAATGAGGCCCACCCCCATTATAGAGGGCAGGGTTTTACTCAAAGTCTACTGATTATAAATGTTAATCACATCTAAAAAAATACCTTGACAGCAACATCTAGTGTTGGACACCATTCTTACCAATGGTCACCAATTGGTCACCATTGTCTAGTGAAGTTGACACATAAAATTAACCATCTTAACACCCTACTATCCACCTCAAATACACTAACTGCTGGAGTAGTTTAAGAATATGTCTCTTTGGAAGTACTGCAAAGAAGTTAGATTCCACCTAATTCCAGCTCCAAGAATCATTAATGGCCCCTTTAGACTGAGATGTTTGTACGCTGCCAGTATAATAGTTATTCCTCTACCTTTTGGGGACTCCGTTCAGCCCTCAATATGTTTTAGATTCCAGCCTTGCCATGGAAAGTTCAGACTCAGAGACCTTGTTGTCTAGGCCTGCCTTCTCAGGCTACAGGAACAGCTTTGGGAAGCCCTCTTTTCTTAACATGTTTGCTGCTTTGGACAAACCATTGCAAATAACATGAAGGCCTCTATTTCTGAATCTTTGTTTTCCCCTATTCTTGATTTTTTAAATATATATGTCTTGATTTTTTATTTTAAAATTTAGCTTCTGTCTTATAGTATATATTCTGATATGCCATTTCAAATCCTTTGTAGAATAGAGAGGTGGAGAGAATGAGAGGAGAAACAAGCAATCATGCATGAACACAATCAATCAGCCAATTCAAAGAATTTCTCTTTCATTTCCAGCAATCGCTGTAATGTTCTTCCCAGAATTTATGAACATATAAATAGAGGAAGAAATGCTTTCTTTGTAATCTAGCCCATGTAATTTAGTTTCTATCTCAGTACCTTACCATGAAACAATTGCTTTATCCATAAAGACTTCTATTAAAATCGATAAAACCTAGGTTTGTGAGTCCGATTTGGATAATTGTAAACCATCCATTTCCCAGTACTGACTTCTCTACTTGACTATTTTGAAGGTCAGCGTCCTAAGAATTGGTGTTTGAATGTCCAGTAGGGCACACTTAGACCTGGTCCCAGCCATTGAAGACCTCTCAGTCTAATGGAGGAGGCAGACTTTGGTCACACAAAAAGCCATAAAGCAAGTCAGCTCCCTGAGTTGCCTATCAGAGATGTGAACAGACTTTAATGGTAGCTCAGAGGCTAGCAATGATCCATTTTCATTTTAGGGGATGAAGGAAGGCTCAAGAGTCTAGCCTTGAAGAATGTGTATGGGACCACTTTATCTTTAATTTCTTGAGCCTTCATATACCCTTCTTGGACCTTCAACAACTGAATTCAGCTCTCAGCATTACATACTCAGACCTGGACCCAGAATCATCTCTGGGGTGGCTCAAATACTTCCACGGTGACTTTCATTTCCTTAGTGACGTACTTCCAAGGCGAGTTCCGCCAAATTCTTAACTCAGCCACCATGTAATTGTCTCTCTCTTGCTACTCCACCTCACTCCCCACCGCCTCCTTTTCTTACTGTTTCTCATGTCTTTTCCACAGGGACATGAGAAAGACATGAGAAACATATCCTGATTAAGAAAGGAAGCCCAGGAATGTTTTCTCCAGCACTGCACTCTCTTTCCTCAGTCTGGCTCAGTCTGCCAATGACCCCCTAGCAAAACAAGAAGTCATTCGCTCCAAATAGGAGAAACATTTGTGTGTTGGCTTGGGTATCTCAGGGAATCCTATGCAGTCCTTTGCTTTGAGATGAAGGAGGGCAATGGGAAGAGGAGTTGGGGGAGGAAAGAAAACACAGGTGGCTTCCTGAGCTACTCCCAGAGGGGAAAGGAGCCTGCAGCTGGAAGCTGGGGCCAAGTGTGTCTGCCCTTGCCAGGAAGGACAGAAACACTCCACATGCAGGTCAAGAGATGGAAGACGAGAACTGTCTTAGCTGGAAATTTAGCTGTTTTTAGTTATGAATATTTGTCTTTACCAGTTGGACAAGAACATTGTTGAAAGAAAGCTTATATTCAAAAGGTGCTAAGCAACTTGAATATCTTAATAGAAAATGAGTAAGAAATACCTTCTAGCTTTAGGTCAAAGTCATATGAACCCTTTTTTGGTTTCTATTGGATACAGGCAGAAATTCATATCTCACAAGAATTTTCCCTAGTATTATGGTGAAATCTTCAAGTGGCATCAGCAACACTAATCTTCCTATCAGGCCTGGTGCAAACACCCAGACAGATGCCAGGTATCAGCTCTGCTCAAGGCCTGATAGCCACAGATAGCAGAGGGTCCTATTCTATATTTAGCAGTGGTTACTATTTACCAAAGCCAGCTCAAGTCTATGGTGCATCTTTTACCAAGGATACCTAACTGACCCCCCCCCAACACAAACATACACATACACATACAATCCATCCTTTGCACACATAGTTCATGCTTAAATAAAATCCAAGGTCCACTTTCTATTCTAAAAGAATTAGGGAGAGCCACATAGTATATTGATTTGATGAGCAAGACAGACCTGGACACAACTTTTTCATCTAATTCACCTAAGAATTAATTTTTTGGCTTAAAGTCACTGAGGCCTATTATGGAACATGATGTAACATGGTTCCTTTAAAATAAAAAGAGAAAACCAAGAGTGGAGATGAGTCCCTGGGCTCCCCCATTCTTTGTGCATTTTTGGAACCAGATAATAATCCTGAACTATAGAATGGTCTGTCCTGCAAATGAACAAAATGTTCATATTTAAATTAAAGGATGAGCCTAGCGTATCCAGTACTTGGAGGGCTGAGTCAAGAGGATCACAGGTTCAAGACAGTCTTGGCAAGTAGTAAGACTCATCAACCTAGTGAGATCCTGTTTCAAAATAAAAAAATAAAATAGGGCTGGGGATGTAGCTCCAAGGTAGGATGCCCCTGGGTTCAATCCCTAGTACCACCAAATAAATAAATTAATTAATTAATAAAAGGATGATAAAAAGTGTAAGCAAAAGCAAAAAGCAAAAAAAAAAAAAAAAAACTTGCTGAAGGAAACCAAACATTCCCACCCACCCCCAGTAGGGAAGATTGTACTTAATTTGGAGTGAATGTGCTTCTCTTTCTACTTCAAAACATTTGGTATTTCCAGCACAGTTGGTATCTCAGTCCTTAGACTGAACCTCAAGCTCCAGCGTGGTGTGTGTAGTGGGACTCGCCCGTCCCAGCCTCACCTCCCACCTCGTGGTTTCCCCTGGTTTTCCATTCCCTTCCCACCTCCCTTTGGATTACTAATTCTGTCAAGTGTCTTTTCTCCTGGGAATGTTTTTTGTTTGTTTGTTTGTTTGTTTTTTGTACTGGGGATTGAACTCAGGGGCATTCTACCTCCGAGCTATACCCCCAGCCCTATTTTTATTCTTTATTTTGAAACCAGGTCTCACTAAGTTGCAGAGTGCCTCACTAGGTAGCTGAGGCTGGCCTCGAACCCAGATCCTCCGGTCTCAGCCTCCCGAATGCTGGGATTACAAGCGTGCGCCACCACGCCCGGCTCTGTTTTTGAGCATTGTAATTATACATCACAATGAAGTTCAGAGAGATAGAAGCAAACATGCACATAACACTTGGTGTTTTTCCCTTCAGGTCCCACTCCTCTCCCTCTCTGCCCCTTCTATACTATTAAAATTGGTATTGATAACTTCATATAGAACAAGGATTATTCAAAGTTGTTTCCTTCATCAATCTCCCCTTTCATCTCTCCACCTCCCTCCTCGAATCCCCTCCGCTATTCTACTAGCATCTCCCCTTGTTTATCTGAAGTCCTTTATGTTTCCCAGTTTCTCTCTAGCTTCCACATATGAGTGAAAACATATGGCACTTCGTGTTCTGGAACTGGCTGATGTTGCTTAGCAAAATATTCTCTAGTTAGGAATGTTTTCTTGACTCCCTCACATTTCCAAGTGTGGTGTAGGATCCCCTCTTCCTGGTTTCCTTAGCATCCTGGGTTTACTTCTAGAGCCCCCTCCTGCCATGGTCTCTGCCTGAGGGTAGGAACTGTCATTATTCATCTCTGTGCCTACCATACTTTCTAGAGGACCTGGCACACCACAGGTCTTCAATGAATGTTGACAAAGAGGAAGACTCCCAGACAATATGTGTTTGGAGTATAGAAGATCCCAAAGGACATGCAGACAATGAAAAAAAGATTTCAAGATTTCTTCACCAAATACTGATATACTCAAAGGTTTTCGGAAGTAAATAAGTAAGGATGAAGTAGGAACTTGGAATATGAATGGGTTGTAAATACAAATAGATTCAAGAAGGTTTTAGAAAATTTGATGGATATTAAAGAAGCATAAAAGGTATTTAAAAGAAATTGAAGCTGGGTGTGGTGGAGCATGCCCGTAATCCCAGTACTTGGGAGGCTGAGACAGGAGGACTCAAGGTTCAAGACCAGCCTCAGCAACTTAACAAGATTCTCAGCACCTAGAAAGACCTTGTTTCAAAATAAGAAGGGCTGGAGTATAGCTTGGAGGTAGAATGCCCCTGAGTTCAGTCCTCAGTACCACACACATACACGTACACACACACATACACATACACACACACACACACACACACACACACACACACACACATACACACAGAAAAAAGAAAAGAAAAGAAAAGAAAAAAACAAATTGAGGTATTCAGAGAAACTTCTAGAACTTTGAAGGGAGATTGCCCAAGTGTGCCTCTGTGTCCTTCCAGATACTCACAGGACAGCGTCAAAGATCATGGGTGGGCAGGATCAGTACCCACTGCTGCTGATCAAAATACACAGATCTGGATGTGTGGGAAGAAAAAGTGGGAACCACACAGCCCCTCCCACCCAGTCCTAGGACAGTGGCCTTGCCTCTCCCACCTGGAATTCTGTTTATGAGGGCCACAGTGAGGGCCTCCATTCCCTCTCTCAGCTCCTTGGCCTCCATTTTCTCTCCTCTCGCTCTTCCTGTGCAGGCCGCCAGCCTTGCAGAAAGCTGTGCCAGGATCCAGCTCTGGCTCTGAGGAGTCCGGACCACCGGGATTCACATTAATTTTCCCATTGCTAAGTTTATAGTTTATATTTGGATGATCAGAGAAATATGTGTGATGTGGGTTGCTGGCAAGTACATCTCTTTTTCCTTCTCTTTCTTCAGTATATTTTTTTCCCAAAGCATTTCATTCCTTCATCTAGTCCAAAAGAAACTCCCCAGCTCTGCGAAGCAGCCCTACCTCACAGCAGCCCTGAAGTCAGATAAATGACATGGTCTACAGACATCTTCCTTGTTCATCTGGCTGCCAGACTCAGTGGAGACACAGCTCCCATCTTTGACTTGTCTGAGGATTAATCACATTTCTTGTTCTCTTATGTCTTTTTTTAATATATATTTTTAATTGGTTCAAGTCAAGAAATTCCTGAAGCCTTAGGCCAGTTTATTGCAAATCATTTAATGACATTGCAAAATAGGTTCTTCTTATTCTCTCTCCTTCCTCTCACACTCCTCCCCTTATGCTCTCTCTCTCCTCTTCTGCCCACCCCCAGATTTCTTCTTCCTGCCTCGACTAATTTTTCTGCCCAAATCCCTCCCACTCCCTTTCATCTCATCTCCCTTCTTAGTTTCTTCCCACCATTCGAATCTTGTTGCAGACCCCACCTCAACCAAAAGAAAAAGAAAAGATTTGACAACTATTGTATTTGGCATCTGCAATTTTTTTTACCCCTCCCCATGGAAACTGTTGCTATTTAAAATAAAAGAGAGCATGCCTTGCTTTCATCATAAAGTATGTTTGAGAAATTTCATGTCATGTTTTCAGGCTGTCAGGAAGGAGCTTTGTTTGGAGCCAAAATTATTTGTGCAATTGGACTGGCAGGAAAAAAAAAATCTCAAAGAGAGCAAACATATTTATCCCAAAGAGCACAAATGTATTTGTCCCAGCCTGCGGAAGAAGCAGCAGTGCTCACTCTGCCAGCTTCTCTGAGTTCCTTGCAGATTGAAGTGGCCTGGCTTAGGCAGAAATGTTGGTGAAGGAGGCAAGGACCATGCTGGTGGACACTGCTGTCATAAACAACTATATCGTTGCACTATCCTCACTTGTCTCATCTTTTAGATTAGAAGAGATAGCTCCTATGATTTGGGAGTTTTCTTGTTTTTTTTATTCCTTCATATTTTCTGCAGTGGCTGGTGCAATAGATAAGTTTGAGTGCGTAGCTGTCTGCAAAAAGTCATCAATGATGCCTGGAGGGCTGGCACTATACCAGTGCCCACTACAGAATATACTGGCTTGGTCCAGCATCCTGAGCTGCAGTTAGGGTTGGCTTTAGCAGACTGTGTGCCAGGCTACCCACCAGGTGCTGGGCTTAGTCACTTCCCCGGGTGGGCAGGTTCTGAGAAGCTTGTTCAAGTCACAAGAACCTGGTCCACTCCCCAGGCACCAGGCTCTCTGACCTCATGGGCCACATCAGTTGCAGCTTCGCTCTGCCTCTGCAGTTGCCCTCTATCCTCAGCAGATGACTTCTGTGGCTTCCTACTAGTGGAGCACTTTATTTCAAGGACCAGCCATGGGGCCACAGTTTCTCGGGCAACTTGGGGGTTGAAGGCAGTGTGTGATTCTTTGTCAGTCAGTGAAGAGTTCAGCGCACAGAGGCTACACAGTGAGACCATGCCAAGGACCCTCCACCTTTTTAGATGACATGCTTTAGTCCACTGGTACAGCCATGAGGCAGAAAAAGCTGTCTGTAGCTTTACAATCCCTGCACGTGGCCACCTCTCCAAATGGGGCAGGTAGGGAAGAACCACAGGGTCAGCGTGCCACCGAGTGGTGCTCCATGAGGCAGAGTCTCCCTAGGCTTTGTAACATCAGCCTAGATACAATAAGCTGCCATAGGGACAAGTCGAGGCTTGGAGGCCATGAAAGTTGGGGAATAGAATTATCAGTCGGCTCAGAAACTTTGCCGATGGGCCTGAGGCTGCTGAGCCATCCTGGCAGCATGGCCAAATGAGCCCACAATCTGGTGGATCCCATCCAAGCCTCAGCAGATGAGTGCGGGCTTGTCCTGTGATCTACAAGAACACGGGAAGAGGGTAGGACAGGACTATATTCAGGCAATGTCTGCTGGGCCAGAAAACCAAAACTGTTCTAAGCATTCAGCCTAGCTCATCAAGATGGGGCTGTTGCTCATTCCCACAGTATCCAGCCAAAGGTGCCATCTCACCAGACTTCTTACTTAAACAAAATAGAGCTTTGATTTGCAGCCTAAGGAAGGACTCAGGGAGAAGACTGAACAAGAAATCCCCATGAAAGTGGTTGTTAAGTTTATGGATTGCACTGGTGGCACCAAGCCAAGACCCAACACACCCTGTATAACTGACAAGACGTGTAAAGTCCATGAAAATCAGGAGATAAGCTACAATTAAGATTTGATAATTTGTATTGAGGATGTGTGATCATACACCAACTATTGTAATTTAATCATGATGGTTCTGCTGAGCTTCTTCTTAATAAATGA
>PVLC010030598.1:0-12841 GCA_004027655.1 Graphiurus murinus | reverse complement strand
AAGAAGGTGTTTTTTTAAGTTGCAGTAAATGTAAGAAAGAGCTACTGGGCTAGCCAATTAAGAATCCAAATTTTTGAGAAAACACTAAAGAATGGCTAGAAAAAATAAGGTACCCAAAAAGCAATCCAGCCAGGCATGGTGGCGCACGTCTAGTATATGGGAGGCTGAGACAGGAGGATTACAGGTTCGAGGCCAGCCTCAACTGAGCAAGGCCCTCAGCAACTTACTGAGACCCTGTTTAGAAAAAAAAACAAACAAAAAATATAATAATCCACAGAAGAGACATGCTTAATAAGCATACTAATGAGGGTAATTTTCCTAAAGCTGACTTTCACATAAGAATTCAAAACTCTTTTGAAAGATATCATCTCTTAATATTTCATAGAACTCTGAGAACTCCATGAGCATCCTATAGGCATGCCTGCCTCTGCCACAAAGCTATTTTTGAATGAAATACATAACATTAATTTTAACTCATTTTATTATTTTTGAACCCAGGGGCCTTCTATCTTTGAGCTACAGCCTCCATTCTCCCCACACACACAACTTTTTTTTTGGAAACAATATCTCAATAATAAGTTGCCGAGGTTGGCCTTAAACTGGAGATCCTCCTGTCTCAGCCTCCCAAGTACTGAGGTTACAGGTGTATTTTCAGATGTGTCTGGAGTTCAGAAGGCAGCCCTCTGACGTATCTATAATATGTGGGCAAAGGGTGTGGGACAAATGGCACCAGGAATTCAGCTAACCTTCTGTGCCAGGCTCAAAGGGAAGCTGCCGCCGAGTGTGAACACCCGAGTCTCCTGTGCAGACCCATGGTGAATTGTGAGTTGTAGGGCTGCGAGGCTGGAATCCTGCCGGAATCGAAGGATCCCAAAGCAACGAGGCTGCTATAAACACACATCCTCACCACGTAAGTCGACTACAAGTCTGCGCCCTGCGTCATGCCTGTGACATCAATTTTGAAATCAGAACATTCAGATCTTCTTGCACTACTGGGATTAGAAGAGAAAAGTACATTCTTAACAGAGATATACTAAAACAAATTTTGGAAACACTAACTGTTCCATCACATTAAGAAAGATTTATAAATCTGTCCAAACCCCACAGCGCCCTCTCTCCCTCCTCAAAGGCACCTTTTCTCTTCGTTTCAGTCCCACCCACTGTGACAGCACTCGCTGCCACCGGCCCCCACACTCGGCCACCTCCCCACCCCCCTTTCCTACCCAGCTGCTTCTCCGTTATTTCCTGGCACGGCACGGCATAAGGCAGCCAGCGAGCGGGCGCTGTGAGCCCTCGGCCTGCTGCGCTGCGGGCACGCTCGTGTCCAGGGGCTCCTGAAGCGCCCTCCAGCACGGGCCCCGCATCTGCTGGCTCATGGATCCCCATTTCCGTCTAGTCCCCACATTCCCAACATGACCCTCCTGGGCCAAAGGATAATCAGGAGGGCTGAGAACCCAAACCCGGCCATCCAGCCCCGAACCACGAGGACCCAGTGGGAGCCACAGGCCTGAGGCCGGGTGGTAGCCAACTCCCCAAGCCATGGTCCCAGGAGACCCTGGGCTTCCCATCAACACCTCCCCTACTGCCTCCCCTCCCCCCGGAAGGCTCTGGCTCCTGAAAGAAATGCCCCAAGACATGCAAACTATTATACTATTATTTGTGAGAGGTTTGGGGGGGTTGTTTTTGTTTTTGTTTTTTCAGTATTGGGGATTGAACCCAGCGGCCTCCTACCTCTGAGCTAAACTCTATTTTATTTTTAATTTTGAAACAGGGACTCTAAGGACCTCACTAAGTTGCTGAGGCTGGCCATGAACCTGTAATTCTCCTGTCTCAGCCTCCCAAGTACTGGGATTACAAGTGGGCATCACCACACCCAGCTTATGAGAGTTTTTGAAAGAAAACACATGAAGAATCAAAACCTCTATCTACAGATCAATTCGAGTATAATTAGCATTATTGTGATTAAATTATGAGCATCACTAACAATAATTACCAATCATGTTTTGGAATGTTACTTGGAAGTACAGCTTTTACAATAAAAGAAAAAGAAAATTATAAAGTCATATTTACAACATGGTCCTACTTATATCCACGTGTGTATACACACACACACACACACACACTCACATCAAGCCAGGAACAATGACACATGCCTGTAATTCCAGGTACTCCAGAGGTTGAGGCAAGAGGATTAAAAGTTAGAGGCAGCCCAGGCAACTCAGCAAAACCCTGCCTCAAAATAAAATTAAGGAGCCGGGCGTGGTGGCGCACGCTTGTGATCCCAGCATTTGGAAGGCTGAGACCGGAGGATCCGGGTTCGCAGCCAGCCTCAGCTACCTAGTGAGGCCCTCCGCAACTTAGTGAGTTTCAAAATAAAGAATAAAACATAGGGCTGGGGGTATAGCGCGGAGGTAGAACGCCCGAGTTCAATCCCCAGTACCCCAAAATAAATAAATAAAATTAAGGGATCTGGGCGTGAAAGCCCAGTCCTTGGGAAGCTGAGACAGGAGAATCACAGGTCCAAGGCCAGCCTCAGAAACTCTGCAAAGCCCTCCACAACTTAGTGAGACCGTGTTTCAAAATTAAATAATAAATAAATTAGGGTTGGGGCACAACTCAGAAGCAGAACACCCCTGGGTTCAATCCCCAGTACCACATACGCACACACAAAAGAATAGAATAGAATAAAATAAAGCGGGTGGGGCGAGGCTGAGGCTTGCCTCGCCTGCTGGAGGCCCGGAGGTGCATCCCAGCCTCGGGTAGGTGATGAAGAAGAGGGTAGACAAAAAGGTCCAGGAGAACTGGACTCGGCAGCAGCTAAGAACGGGAAGGCGGGCAGCCAGGCAGGACCAGTGAGAAGGGAAGGGAACAAGGCAGGTGAGTGACGGCCAGGGGCAGCAGGGGACGGCCCTGCCTCAGCCCCCTGGAGCCCTGCGAGCTCCTCCCTTCCAGGCTCCCGGCTCCCTGGTGGCAGTCAGGGGCAGGGCCCACGGCCTCCGGTCCTGGGTTCTGGAGGAGGCCACGCTTCCTGGGCATCCCAGAACATAAACTAAAACATGGAGAGCTAAGAAGACTGTCGGAGAATACTAAAACTCGTGAATCTTTGCAAAGAAGCAGTAGGCGTTTGATAGTAAAGAAGAACTCTTCCTCTTTACTGCTTATCTGTTTACCAACGTGGATTGATGAGTTCTAACCACCTGCGATGAGTTGTAATCGAGTCTTCCTATTTTTGTGACTCAATTTGTCCCAGATTTGGCAGGAGGGGACCTCTTCACACTGCGTCCTTTTTAAACTGTGTTGTTCCTTGATGTGTCCTTAGCATTTCTTGAGTGCTAAGGAATTTCTGGCAGGATACTTCCTCTTTAAGTTAGTGTTCTCTTGGTTTGGTAAAAGAATGCTTTTGGTTTTTTCCTCTTAAGAAATATGGGTGTAATATTTTCCCTGACACACCACGGTAACATCCAGTCAGCTTGACGCCTGAAAATATGTCCTAAGGAATACTTTTTTTTTTTAATTTGGTGGCACTGGGTATTGAACCCAGGGGCATTCTATTCTACCTCCAATAAGATACACTCCAGCCCTATTTTATTTATTTATTTTTATGGTACCAGGGATTGAACCCAGGGCATTCTACCTCCAAGCTACACCCCCGGCCCTATTTTTATTCTTTATTTTGAAACAGGGCCTCACTAAGTTGCAGAGGGCCTCACTAAGTAGCTGAGGCTGACCTCGAATTTGCAATCCTCCTGTCTCAGCCTCCCAAGTACTGGGATTACAAGCGAATGTCACCATGTCCAGCTTAAGACTCGTCGTTTTTTAGCTCCTTGTGTTAAGGTTACACAGAAGTAGCATACCTGCTCATAACTCAGGACACGTGCCCTGGTGGATAGTCAGTGCTTTACCGAGCACTGCGCGTGTGAAGCACCCCGCCTGGAGCTGGAAGCAGAGCGTTTACATAGTCCCAGTCTCCCCACAAGTTATTTATTAATTGCAAAGGGGAAGACTGCAACAACCCATGGACGGAACGAGCAGACACCACAGCTGGCCCAGCAGTGAGCGCTCACCAGACCCGGGCGGCTCCTGACAAAACGCGTCACCAGACGCCAACAAGAGAAGACACCGCACAGAGCCACAATGGAGACACTTGCCAGAATACCTGGCTGTGTTCTCTGCAAATGCTGAGGTCCGGAAACACCGCGAGGCTGGGTGTGGTGGCGCACGCACGCTTGGGATCCCAGTACTTGGGAGGCTGAGACAGGAGGATCACAGGTTCGAGGTCAGCCTCAGCTACTTACTGAGGCCCTCCACAACTCAGTGAGATCCTGTTTCAAAATAAAGAATAAGCCAGGCGTGGTGGTGCAGTCTTGTAATCCCAGCATTTGGGAGGCTGAGACCGGAGGATCCAGGTTTTGGGCCAGCCTCAGCTACCTAGTGAGGTCCTCCGCAACTTAGTGAGACCCTGTTTCAAGATAAAGAATAAAAAATAGGGCTGGAGGTGTAGCTCGGAGGTAGAATGTCCCTGAGTTTAATCCCCAGTACCGCAAAAAATAAATAAAGAGTAAAGAATAAAAAATCAGGCTGGGGTGTGTAGCTCAGAGGTAGAATGTCCCTAGGTTCAATCCCCAGTACTGCAAAAAAAAAAAAAAAAAAAAAAAAAAAAAAAAAAAAAAAAAAAAAAAAAAAAAAAAAAAAAACCTGTGACCAACAAAGCTGTGTCTTACGATATGCGCGTCTGGACGAGGACACAGCTCAGTGGCAGAGCTCCTGCCTAGTTCGGGCATGGGTTCCATTCCAACACTGCAAAAAACTAAAATTTTAAAAAGATGTACAAGCTCAAGTATTCACTACATACAAATGCGCTTTAATCCCTACTAACACTGGACTGCTCAAATCAAACTCCAAGAACAAAGCCCAAAAGTAGCTACGCAATGCAATCTGTGGACGGTCTTTAGGTGCCCGGAATGAATCCGACTTATCTGCAAAGCGAAACGAAATACACCTCCAGGGAAGACTCTCAGTTTCTATCTTTATCATCAAATGTTTTAAAAAGTCTTGCAGCTAAGTCAGAGTGAGCATCATTTAAAAATGGAATGGAAGTAAACAAACTTGCGAAGATGGGAACTCTTCCTGGTGTCTAGAATGTGCTGCAGTCAGCTGCAGCCAAAGGAAAACTCCAGGAAGACACAACATGGGCAGCTTTAGAACAGGAATGTTTATTCCACTTCAAGTTACATAGCTGCTAAAAGAAAATTCGAAGATGGGAAAGCTGACAGATGTTCACAACATAAAAACATTTTTTAAATGAATAAACCTGAATTTATAAGGAGCAACTTGAGAGAGAAAAAAATAGTAATTATAATATCCAATAAGTTTCCCAGCTATCAATTCACAGAGTCTCACATTTTTAAGTTTTAAAAATAGGTGTTAAGCCGGGCATGGTGACGCACACTTGTAATCACAGCATTTGGGGGGCTGAGACCGGAGGATCTGGGTTCTCGGCCAGCCTCAGCTACCTAATGAGGCACTCCACAACTTATTGAGACTCTGTTTCAAAATAAAGAATAAAAAATAGGGCTGGGGGCATAGCTCGGAGGTAGAATGCCCCTGAATTCAATCCCCAGTCCTGCCAAAAAAAAAAAAAAAAAAAATAGGTATTATACTGGGAGTGGTGGTGCACACTTGTAATCCCAGCACTTGAGAGGCTGAGTCAGGAGGATCACCGGTTCACAGCCAGCCTCAGCAACTTAGTGCCCTCCGCAACTTAGAGACCCTGTTTCCAAATTAAAATAAAATAGGGCTGAGGATGTAGCTCAGAGGCAGAATGCCCCTGGGTTCCATCCCCAGTATGTCCGTACATACATACATAAATATAAAAATAGGTGTCAGAGCCAGGCATGGTAGCATATATCTGTAATCCCAGTACTTGGGAGGCTGAGATAGAAGGATCATGGCTTGCAGCCAGCCTCTGTAGCCTCAGCTTAGTGAGGCCCTCCACAATTTAGTGAGACCCTGTGTCGAAATAAAAAAATAAAATAGGACTGGGGGTGTAGCTCAGAGGTAGAATGCTCCTGGATTCAATACCCATTCACACACACACACACACACACACACACACACACACACACACACACACAAAATGGTGTTAAACCTATTCTCCACTTTAGTTTTGCCCAACTAATTTGTGTGTGTGTGTCTGTGTTTGTGTGTGTGAGTGAGAAGGGGGGTTGAACCCAGGGGTGTTTACCTCTGAGCTACACTCCGGCCCTATTTCATTTGTTATTTTGAAGCCAGTCTGGCTAAGTGACCACGCACTGCTGGCCTCAGGCCAACGATTCCCCAGCCAGAGCCTCCCAAGAACTGGGATTATAGGTTTGCACCAACACACGGGTTAACTCATCCTCTTTCTATCATACTTTGGACTCCCTTAAGAAAAATCAAATATGGATTTTAAAAATATGCATTTGAAATTATTTGCAAATGCTGTTAGCAGCCATTCACCAGCCTCCTCCCCTCCGTCCACCCCCCTCAGCAAACAGGAGTGAGGCTCCTGCCGTCACACACTCAATCCTGACCCTGCCAGCAACTGGACACCTGTCACAGAGGAGCCACCAACTGGGCCGAGTCAGCTCAGTCCTCTGTACTGGGACACAGAGACTCCAGTCAACCTTCGTGGTCCCAGAAGCAAGGATGTTGTGTGGCTACTTTCGGTCATGTACAGACAAAGAAAGAAAACCACCTAGAAAACAATTACAGAGTAAGTTTGAGACCCAAAGGCCTGCTAAAATTGGTAAGAGGTTTCAAAATTACAATTCTGGAGGAGACAGCTGCCTGTTTCCACAGGCTGTGCGACTCCCCTCCAGTTCCTGGTGAGGCGCAGGCTCCTCATCCTTGGTCTCCATGGAAACCCTCGTCCACAGGATCCCTCGCCTCCCTTCAGGTCAGTGTGTCAGTCAGCTCTTCATCTCTGTGCCCCAGATACCTGACGCGACCAACTCAGGGGAGGAAAGTTTATTGTGGCTCACAGTTCCAGTACAGAGTCAGCTGGATCTAAGGCAGAAACATCAAGCGGGAGGCCTGGCCAAGGAAGAAAGGTTGCAGGCAAGCAGGGAGGCCCTGGCAGAGCCGCGGGGGGGTCACCGCCCGCCCAGCGCCCCACCGCTCCCGGAGACACCTGAGCCCCAGGCCCCCGCGGAGCTGCACCTGGAGTCCTGACCACGGAAACTAGGACGCAGTGAACGTGGTTTCCAGCTACTTAGTGTTGGGATGATGTGTTACGCTGTGTGGTAATGCAACAATTCTCTAAGACGTAATTCTCAGCTTAACATCCTGTGAAAAGTAGCACTGGACGAGTCCATTTCTTCTTGGAGATATTTAACCGTGTTGTGAACACTGGTTCAGCAGCAGGCTCTGGCTCCACGTCCGGAAGCTCGCAGTCTAGAACTGCGTGGACCGGCTGCGGTGCTGAGGGACAGCTCCTCTTGGCGGCTCGGCTGTTCCACCTGTAAAAGGACCTCATGCTGCAACTCTGCGAATGCGTAACACATTCCGTGCCGTTCTGAAGACATCGATTCTGTGTTCCACATTATAACGTTGGTCATATTCCAGAATTCAGGAGAGATGCAGCATCCACGTGAAACTGCTGTAGAGCACGGCTCTGTCGTTACCAAGTCGCCTTCCGGTAAGCACCTCAGTGGTCGTTACGCTGAGTCGGTCTCGGTCACTGGAGCCAATAACGAGTGTGACCTGGCCGCACATGGTGCTGCAGACCTCTGCCCCGGCTACTAGGAGGACGTCCTGAGCCCTGGGCAACACAGTGAGACCCCTTCCTCTCTCCCAAAAAAGTTGAACTAAGCTACCCACTGACCTCAAAGGAAGCTACACCCCAACCACTCACCTCCTCTAGACCAGAGGTGAGTTTCCCTGCCTTCCGCGCCTCACCTGCCCGGCCCGGTCCTCCTGCGCCTCCACCGGGCTGTCCGCACGTTTTCCCTGACCACACCCCCTGCCACCAGGGCAAAGGCAGGTAAGCACTCTGAACGACGGTCACTCTGCACACAGCACTGTCGTCATGACTTGCACATCGGTCTCCCCGGGAGTTGTCGGGTTCTAGGGAATGAGGCCCAAGTCGTACTTTTGTGTCCCCAGGACCCAGCAGGAGCCTGGGACTCGTTACCTGGGCTGACCAGTGCTTGCTGACCTGCTGGGGGACGGAGCCTAGAACTCCCGCAGCAGGTGCCAAGTTCTCCAGCCTCCAGAAGATGTCCCCTGGGGCCACCACACCTGTGGGTCACCACACGGGCCTCGGCATGTAGCCTGGCCGTCACTGGCATGCAGAGCCTTCCTGAACCTGGGCCTGCTGGACTTCATTCTCCAACAGCTGCTTCTCTGTGGCTGGAGAACACATTCTAGAAGCTTCCACGCAGGGGTGTGACCGCTCACTGGAATGTTAACGGGAAGGAGCCTCCAATTCCTTTCAGTTTCTGTGCTAGCACTCTGCTTACAAAACTCCTTTACCAAGAGGGAGAGAGCCACACCCAAGAAGTTACCGGTTTTGAACCATGACAAAATTTAAAATACACCTTTCACCAGCCAGGCATGGTAGCACACATCTGTGTAATCCCAGTATTTGGGATAATAATAATAATAATAATAACAACAACAACAACAGGGCTGGGGATGCAGCTCAAGAGGTAGAACACCCGAGTTCCATCCCCAGGATCAAGAAATATAATAATAATAATATAAAAATAGGGCTGGGGATGTAGCTCAGAGGTGGAACCCCCCCTGGGCTCCATCCCCAGGGCCACAACAAAAAACAGCAGCTTTGCAATCAGTTTTTCAGCCCCAGCCAGACCACTCGACGACCCCGACATCGGTATTTTTTACATACTTTCACTGGTGCGTTGGAATTGTACAGTGAAGCTCAAAGCGGCGCACACACAGGTACGCGCACACATGTACACACACATGTACACACAGGTACGCGCACACATGTACGCACACACACAGGTACGCGCACACATGTACACACACATGTACTCACACACAGGTACGCGCACACGGTGCCTGGCGCGCTGCCCTCCGTCCTGCGCACGGCAGGTCTTCAGAGACCGACACGACACGCCTCGCTTTCCCCCCAGCCCTCCTCCGTCCCCCGGAGCCCCTCCACCTTGCCGCTGGGCCCACTCCTCATCTCTCCTGTTTTCTCTCTGGCTTCCGCATAGGAGAGAAACACAGGACCCTTCCCAGAGGCCGCTGGTCCCACTCAGCTGAACGCCCTCTGGTTCCGTCCATTTCCTGCAAATGCCAACATCAGTATCAACAGTAATTTTCAAATAAAACAGTAAAAAGAAACGTGTGTCCTGGATAAAGACTTCGATGGAATAAATCAAGTGAACTGAAGGCCAAAACATCATACACCAATTATCTGAAAGTAGTGTCTGAAAATCAGATAAATCATTTACACACTCAGAGGCAAACAAAACAACACAGCTAAGTTAAATCTCAGAGGTCCCAGCCCAGACAGAACGGCCAAACAGAACCCACGCAGTCTGACAAGAAGAGCTCCTCAGATGGTCAGGGAAGACAGTCGGGGGACACAGGAACTGGCTCGGCCTAGGGCTGGGGTGGAGCTCGGAGGAAGAATTACATACAATAACCTACTGACTAGCAAAAGAGGTCCTAAAAAGATACCCAACAAGGAGCCCTTTGTTGGTGTCATTCCAATGGTTTTTTACACTTAACATAAAAATTTTTAAATATCCCATCATCATCATTTTACCTGTTTCTGGATTTTATTTTGTTTGTTTATTGGAACTAGGGATTGAAGCCAGGGACATTCTACCTCTGAGCTAGACTCCCAGCCCTTTTTATTTTTTATTTTGAAATGAGGTCAGCTGGGTGTGGTGGTGAATACTTGGAATCCCAGTACTTGGGAGGCTGAGGCAAGAGGATCGCAGGTTTGCTGCAAGCCTCAGCAATTTAGTGAGGCCCTCTGCAACTTAGTGAGACCTTGTTGGAAGGAACGGAGGGAAGGAGGGAGGGAGGGAGGGAGGTTGGCTTCACTAAGTTGCTGGGGTTAGACTTGAATATGTGATCCTCCTGTCTCATCCTCCCAAGTACTGGGATTGCAGGGATACGCCACACGCCTGGCTCTTGTTTCTGGAATGTCCCCCTGGCCCCCCACAAACTGCTAAGTACCATGATCCATGTCCAGCTCATTTGCATTTGGAAAAAAGCTGAAAGAATTCAACAACTTATTTAACCTGGGTAAGTCTAGCCTTGCCCTAATGGACCCCTGGATTTCACAGAATCAGGCCTACATCAGGTTTAAAACCCAGATGCAGCCTAAACATAGTGCTCCTGGCCACTTTGGACCCAGAGAGGACACAGGAGATGACCAAGGCGTGGCTGCTTCTGCTGAGGGCGGGGTCTGAGCTCCTCCTGTGCCCGCTTCCAGACAGGCCCTGGTGAGGACAAGGAGCCCTCAGGCTGCAGATGCTGCTGCTGACTGCTCTGCACTCAGCACCCCAGTGAGACCCTCTTTCTGCCAGGTAGGGAGGGGGGGAGTTGCTTTGTTTTTGTCATACTGGGGCTAGAACACAGGGGCATTCTAACTCTGAGCGGTGCATACCTTCAGCCCTTTATTATTTTTTATTTTGAAACAGGGTCTCACTAAGTTGCTGATGCTGGCCTCAAACCTGTGATCTTTCTGTCTCAGCCTCCCAAGTGCTGGAATTATAGGCATGTGCCTCCACGCCCCGCCCACCAGGTGCTTAACAGCCAGGCCACCCAGCTCCCTCTGTGCCCCGTAACAGGGTGTTGAAAGCGCCTCTCTGCTGACTGCCGTGCGTTCAGAAAGATAAGCAGCCCAACAAATGCCGTGTGCTCCGTGTATAGCACCAGCCACGCTGACCATGCACACCAACCTCGGGCTTTTGGAAAGCACCTTCAACCCCAAGAATCACTTCCACTTGAATATTTACAAATTGTATACTTCTAAGGGACTGACATTTTTGGTTCAAATGTTCTCAGGGGCAATGGTGCCTGTCAGGAACACTAAACCAGCACGTTTACTGAGCCCTACACTGAAGCAAGCTGCAAATCCGACCTGGATTTCTGAGCCCTGACTTCAAGAAACCCGCGCTGCCATTTCCTCAGTAGCAGTGTGTGGGAAGAAAGGGCCTCTTGCACAGAATCATCTCACTGGGTTTGCTGCTGGGCTGTTTCTTAAGAGCACCGTGATGGGACTCAGAACGACGCAAGGGTCCTCCCAGCCCCGCAGAGCTTCCCACCAAGGGTGCCCTGGAGCCAGAGCTTGGAAGCAAACGCCAGGTCTCTGCATCACCGCTCGGGAGGCCTGGTCATCACACCACGGTGGGGGAGACTTCCAGAGAGCCCCAAACACAAGACTGCTTTGAGAACTAGAAGCCAAAGCTCCTGTCAGAAACGTTTAATCCCAGTACTTGGGAGGCTGAGACAGGAGGATCGCAGGTTCAAGGAAAGCCTCAGCAAGTAGTGAAACTCTCATCAATCCAGCAAGACCGTGTTTCCAAATAAAAAATAAAATTAGGATGGGGGTGTGGCTTGAAGGAGCCCCAGTACCAGAAAGAAAGAGAGAAAGAGAAAGAAAAAAAGCGTGGCGAGATCCAGCTATACCCCTCCTGGGTGTCTTTCCAAAGGGGCTGAAGTCAGAAAACTCAGAGTGCTGCATGCATATGCATATTTACAGCAGCGCAATTCACAACAGTCAAATTACGGAACCAACCCAGGTGGATTCCATAATTACGGGATATACACACAACGGAATTCTACCCATCAATCAAGAACAAAAGTATGCCACTTGCAGGAAATGGAAGGACCTGGAGAACATTGTGTTAAGTGAGACGAGCCAGTCACAGAACGTGAAGAGTCCTAGGTTTTCTCTCATCTGCGGAAGCTAGGGAGCAATCGAGGTGCCAGAGGGGCTTCAGGTAATGGAGGGGGGACCCCAGTGGAGCCAGGGCGGTGGTCTAGGGGAGAGGGAGAGGGAGGGTCAGTGAAGGGATGGCTTCCCTCGACACTGTCCATACGTAAGAATACCAACGCCAATCTCAACCTCCGGTGTGGGGAGGGAGCCAGGGGAGCCACCAAGTGCTGTGTGTATGTAAGTCACTAAGTCACTCGCAGCACGAACCACATCTCGATGTGAGACTACAGTGGGCCAATAAAGGTATAAGAATAAGAACTGTGGCCAGACCAGAGTGTTTCGAGCTCCTCACCACCATCTCATTTCTATATTCCTTATCAGAACAGGCTCTCAGGCTAGGCACGGTGGTACAGGCCTGTAATCCCAGTACTTGGGAGGCTGAGACAGGAGAATCTGGGTTCAAGGCCAGCCTCAGCAACTTAGCAAGACCCTCAGCTACTTAGGGAGACTCTATTTCAAAATAAAAACAAAATAGAGCTGGGGGTGCAGCTCAGAGGTAGAATGCCCCTGGGGTTAAATCCCCAGCAAACCCCCCAAAAAAGGACAGACTCCCAAAAGGAAAATCCACTGCTGAGTACTACTAAAATATGAAAAATACAGAGAACTAGTTGTTTTAAAAGCAAAACAAAAAGAAAAAACTGCAGGATAAAAGAATAAAAAATTACCACTCTCTTGGCCGGGCGTGGTGGCGCACGCTTGTAATCCCAGCATTTGGGAGGCTGAGACCGGAGGATCCGGGTTCGAGGCCAGCCTCAGCTACATAGTGAGGCACTCCGCAACTTAGTGAGACTCGGTTTCAAAATAAAGAATAAAAAAATAGGGCTGGGGGTATAGCTCAGAGGTAGAACGCCCCTGAGTTCAATCCCCAGTACC
>PVLC010030597.1:0-19394 GCA_004027655.1 Graphiurus murinus | reverse complement strand
ACTGGGGATTGAACTCAGGGGCATTCTACCTCCGAGCTATACCCCCAGCCCTATTTTTTATTCTTTATTTTGAAACCGAGTCTCACTAAGTTGCGGAGTGCCTCACTAGGTAGCTGAGGCTGGCCGCGAACCCGGATCCTCCGGTCTCAGCCTCCCGAATGCTGGGATTACAAGCGTGCGCCACCACGCCCGGCTGTGGGTTCTTTTTTAATATACTTTTTTAAATATAATTTTTGATGTGTCACAATTTTACATCCTAGTGAGGTTCAAAGTGATACAAAGATACAAAAAATACTTGATGTGTTTCCCTCCCGACCCCTACCCTGTGCTTGTTAATGAGATCGGGAGGGATACCTTCATGTCAGGATATAACATTACTTGAACTGTTTCCTTCATCAATTCTCCTTTTTCCCTTTTCCCCTATCCCCCAGTTCCCTTCCACTATTCTCTTGCCTCATATTTCTGAAGTCCCTTTTCTCTCCTATTTTTTCTTCTGGCTTGCACATGTGAGAGAAAACATACCATTTTTTACTTTCTGAGACTGGTCTCACTTAGCATAATATTCTCTAGTTCCATCCATGTTCCTACAAATGACATAATTTCATTCTTCCTTATGGCTGAGTAGAATTTCATTGTGTGTACTATATGCTACACTCCTCAATATCTTTCCAAAAGAATTAAAGTCAGAATACTATGCATGAATATACATGCATACCCATGTTTATAACAGTATATTTCACAGTACACAAATTTTGGAGCCAAGGTATCCATCAATAGGTGAATGGATTTTTGGTTCATCTTTATGGAGTACAGTGTGATATTCCAACACACACACACACACACACACACACACACATATAGTATACTGAGCTAATCAGGCTGATTAGCCTTTCCATCTCCTTATCCCTCGTTTATGTTTGGAGCCCTCAAGCTCCTCTCTTCTAGTTCTTCATAAAATATATAGCAGATTATTGAGAGCTATAGTAACCCACTTTGCTGGAAAACACCAGAACTGACTCCTTCTAACTGCCAGCACATGGGTCTTGACCACATCTATGCCCTGAAGCCAGGTGAGCTGACAGAACACCATAGAGCGAGTCTTCTGACTGTACATCGGACAGGGTCTTGCTGTGTGGCCATAAGAAAACCGGTGGCACTTTTTGGTAGGTGGGTAGGACTGGCAATACAAAAGTATTTGAAAATACCCACTTCCCAAGTGAAATCAGGTTTTTTACCTGGAATGATTCTTCTGTCATATGTTTCTCCCTCACCCTCCTGATGTTTTGTTATTTAAAAATAAGTTTTATTTTTATTTTTTCCTAAAATAGAGATCACATTTATTATCGCAAGTTGCATAAAAGCACACAGCTTTTACAAAAATGACTCTTGATAGAAAAATATTTGTTTGACTACATCATGATATTTGTGAGAACACCACACTAATGCTGTGCCTCCAGCTAAAGCTTCAATGAAACTAAAATTTTCGTAATCAAAATATCCACTCTTTACCACAACCCGTCTTCGGAAAGAAGTTCATGGTGTGTTCTGCACAGACCAAAGCATGTACTCACTCAGGTTACATTCCCAGGCCTTGTGTGTGTGTCACCCGGCCCACACACAAAATCCCAGCAGTAGCACTGGGAGGGACCCTGTCCGTCACTTAGTCCACACCTTCCTCTCACGGAGGAGGGGAGAGGCTGAGATACTGCCTCAGAGCACCTGAGCCCCACTCCACGGTTCTTTCAGTAACTGATAAAGAAATAATCACAAAGGTTTAAATGAAAATTCAACGATTTTATTTCCAGTTACTCCTCTGCACTGAGAATATTATTTCTGGTTTATCAGATTAAGGAAGAATATGAAACACTACTGAAATGGTGTGAAAACTCACAGTCAAGTTTGGGTCAAACTCAGGCTTCATTTCCCCGGGTTTCCCAAATGACTCAGGAAGGTGTGGAAAGACTCCAACTTCCCCTTTTTATTTGCTCGAGTAAATTGATATTACACACCGACAACTACCCTCTCAAGGTGGTCTTGTCACATGACCTAGGTTTATAGGTAGCTATCCTTTGAGACAACTAATGGATTAAAAATTATAATAAAGCCGGGCGTGGTGGCGCACGCTTATAATCCTAGCATTTGGGAGGCTGAGACCGGAGGATCTGGGTTCGTGGCCAGCCTCAGCTACCTAGTGAGGCACTCCGCAACTTAGTGAGACCCGGTTTCAAAATAAAGAATAAAAAATAGGGCTGGGGGTGTAGCTCGGAGGTAGAATGCCCCAGAGTTCAATCCCCAGTACCGAAAAAAAAAAAAAAATAATAATAATAATAATAATAATAAATTTTAAAGTGCTTTTCTTCCACCAGAAGCTGTGTTCTAGCTGTGAAGAAAGGGCTTTCTCGGCAGGCTGTGCTAGGGCAGGGCCAGTGGACAGGGCTGGTCAGGCTGAGCTTGAGCCAGGTGGTCAGGCTGCTGACCATAATTGAACAGCTGTCTCTCAGGGCAACAGCCCAGAGGTGGTCCGGCTTAAATACTTTTTGAAATATCTTAGTAGGCACTGTTTTTCCTCCCCCTGCCCCACCCACCACCCATATATAACACCTTCAAATCTTCTTTCAGCATAACTATAAAGCATAAAGCCCATCTATCCCTAGTTGTGAAGTGATAAATCCAGTCCAGTTTCAGGATAATAAGCTAGGCTTTGATTTGATCAGTGTGACGAAGCATGACTTTTCCATAATAGAGAAAAGGCCTTATTTCTCCTGTGAAAGATACTTATCTGGAAGAGAACTAGCTGAGTAGTCACAGTAAAGCATGCTCTTTACTGATAAAATATGTAAAGCATGTCCTCTAGTAATTAGGAACATTACAAGGTACCTCTATGTTCAGCTTTTTCTTTTTGAACTAATTCCTAGATTTCCAGGCGACATTTGGTAGAATGTATGTTAAAACAACTTCAGTTTGTTTAAAGGAATAGTCATTCAGCATGCTGGCAAAATACCAGTTACGTGCAAATTACCTTCCACTAAATGCCTCTCAGTAGCCACACAGTCTCTCCCCAAGCTTTCCCTTAGGTTTAAGCTGAGTACCGCTCTGATTTCTAGAAGCTGTTTGTTTCATATAAATTCTACATATTAAGCTGGGCATGGTGGCACATGCCTGAAATCCCAGTACTGGGAGGCAGAGACAGGAGGATCAAAGGTTAGAGAACAGCCTCAACAATGTAGCAAGACACTCAGCAACCTAGCAATACTCTTCCCAAACAAACAAAAAAGATTTTTTAATTGGTTGGGGATGGAGTTTGGAGGTAGAATTCTCCCAGGTTCAATCTCCAGTACCACACACAAAATAAAATTGTATATAAAATAGCAAATTTGAGCCAGGCATAGTGGTGCACACTTGTAATCCCAATTCTTGAGAGGCTGAGACAGGAGGATCGCAGGTTTGCAGCCAGCTTCAGCAACTTAGTGAGGCCCTCTGCACTCAGTAAGACCCTGTTTTAAAAATGAAAGAATAGAATAGGTTCAATCCCCAGCACCACAAAAAAAAAAGCAAAGAAAGAAAGAAAAAAGGAAAGGAAATGGCAAATCCTGAGCCTCTATTGCTCATTAATTGTTTTTGTTTTTCTACATGTTCATATCAGGAATCTCTAACCATCTGTTTTCCCTAGACCAGAATTTGTTTTGGAATTCTCGAGGCTGACGGACCACTGGCAGAGCGCTGCCCAGCGTGTCCGGCGGAGGAAGCAGGACGTGGACGAGCTGGTGCAGCGGTGGCGGTACTTCACCTCCTCCCTGGAGGACTTGCTCCGCTTCCTTGCCGACACCAGCCACCTGCTGTCTGCAGCACAGGGCCAGGACCACTACAGCCTCTCCCAAACCAGAAGTCTGATCCATGAGCTGAAGGTAATGCACACACAGCAGCCCCAGGGAGGCCGTTATTTGCAAGGTGTTCCTTCACCTCAGGTTTTGTGTCCTCTCTGATGTCATGCTCCCTGTGTGCTCTGTGCAGTGGAAAGCCAGCGGGGCGCAGTCACCACACCCCAGAACTTGGTCCCTAGCATCATGGATAAGAAACTCCATCTTACCCATTCATGTAGAAATAGCAAGGCTTTCTTGGACTGTAGAGGAAGCTTTCGGTGAAGATGGGTGGGTAGAAGGGAGGGGGGGGTTGAGGGTGACAGATTGATACTACCGAAACTCTTATGGCACTGGCTGATATATAAAGTGACCACCGGCATAGTCATTTGCAGTAGGCCTCCTGTGAATCCACTCAGGCTACTAATTTTTCCAGCAGAAAGTTGCTTAGTGAGCATAGGATTAGTTGGGCGTGTGCCATTGTGTTGTAGAGCCACTGTTCTCTTGAGGGATGCAACTCAACAAAACCCCACCCTTCTGAAGTCCTGGGCTGTCCTCATTCATTTGCCCAGTCATCAGGTATTAACTGGGGACTGCTGTGTGCTAGTCACTGTCCTAAACAGTGGTCATACTATGTGGACTGGGAGAAGACTCCTGCTGTCATCGTGACTGATGGTAAATTAACAGGTAAATATCAGATTGCAACAGGCTTGTGTAGATAATTAAAAGAGGGACAGTCGTGGAGGGGATAGGTGACTCTTAGATTGGATGATCTCTGAGATCTTGGCATTTAAAGTGGACCAGGCAGGTGACATACACCTCAAGTAATCCCAGTGCTTAACAGGTTGAGACAGGAGGATCATAGGTTCAAGACAGGCTCAGCAACATAGTGAGACCCTGTTTCAAAGCAAAGAAATAAAAATAGGGCTGGGATGTAGTCCAGAACACCCCTGGGTTCAATCCCCAGTACCACAAGGTAGGTAGGTAGGTAGGTAGGTAGGTAGGTAAGTAGGTAAGTAGGTAGGTGGGTGGGTGGGTGGATGGATGGATGGATGGATGGATGGATGGATGGATGGATGGATGGATTAGATAAAAGAAAAAAGAAAGAAAAGAAAAGAAACTGAGACCTGAATAATGAGTAGGAGCCAGCCAAGCAGAGATGGGGGGAAGAGCCTTTGAGGCAGAGAGGGAAGCTTATACAAATGCCCAAGATAGGAATAAGCTCAGCAAAGTGAGGAACAGAGAGGAGGCCGGTCTGACTGGAGTAGAGCCAGTGAGGCAGTGATGGTGGGAGATGAATCTGAGAGTTGAGCAGGTGGGCAGCAGTGTTTGGTCAGCCAGGGGCTGCTAGATAGACAGATTAGAGTTTGGGTGAATTGGAACACCTTCGAGAGGTTTCAGAGGAACAAGGGCAGCTTGATACAAGTTGTGTGCTTTAAAGATCACACTGGCTGCTCTGCAGTGGGTAGATGGTAGAGGAGCTAAAGGAAAAGTAGAAATCCCAGCATCTCACGGTGTTAGACATAGATTACTCTTGGGGCTCTAGGGGTTGCTGGGGCTCAGGCAGGTACATCTTGCCCAGGGAATTGGTCCCATGGCAGCACAGACTAGAGATGCCTGAAGGCCCCCTCATTCAGATGTCTGTCACTTGAGCAGGAAAGACGCATGGGAACAGTGGGGGCTCCTTGGGCATCCTGCTCTGTAGTCTCTACATGGTGGTTCCAGTAGTCAGCCTTTTAGCTAATGACTCAGGCTTCAAAGGCTCATGTCCCAAGAACAGAAGCTCTGTTGCCTTTTAGACCCAGACTTGGAAGTCACATCTGTCCCTTCTACCATATTCTTTCAAACACACACAGTCTTAAAAGAGCGTGTGGGACTGGGAACGTTGCTGTGACCATCTTACCCAAAACACAGCCTGCCACATCAGTTGGGAAGCTGTTTCAGTAGTCTTGGAGAGTTGTTCTGGAGGCTAAGACAGGGGCCATCTGAGTGGAGATTGTTTAAAAAGGATATTTTTGCAGATAGAGTTTACAAGACTCACTAACAGTTTGCATGTGGCAAGTAAAGAAAAAGCTCAACTAAGCTGGGCACGATGGCACATGCCTGTAATCCCAGTACTTGGGAGGCTGAGATAGGAGGTTCTCAGGTTCAAAGACAGCCTAAAAAATAGGGCTGGGAGTGTGGCTCAAAGGTAGAATGCTCCTGGGTTTAGTCCTTGGTAACACACACACACACACACACACACACACACACACACACACACACACACACACACACGATGGCTCCAGGGTTTGGCGGGAGTATGATGGTGAGCTGTGTGCTGCTGACCAAGTCAGGAGGCTAGAAGGGAGAGGGGTCTGTGTTAGTGGCTGTGGAGCAGCACCACCAGCTGGAAGATGAGGGAGGAGGAGGGAGTATCGCCATTCTGTTTCTTTGGTCTGGGTGATCTCAAGTCTCCTCGGAAGCACCTTTGTACAGACATCAGTGTTCATCAGCTTGCATTCTAGAAAATGCCCACGTTGTGTCCCAATTGAGAAATTTGAAGATGAAGGAAATCATACTTGGAATAGACAAAAACTGTCACATTTTGTCCTAAAACCAAACGCTTTTGGAAGTATGAGTCAATAAAGTTTTTCCTTCATTTTTGAATTCTAAAAAGCTAGTTTTGCCAGGTGCAGTGGCACACACCTATAATCCCAGTACTTGGAAGGCTGAAACAAGAGGATCACAAGGTTAAGGCCTTGTGATCTGCAACTTAGTGAGACCCAGGTTCAAAATAAAAAGCTCAGTGATAGATGTGCTTGGGTCCAATCCCCGGTACTCCCCCTCTCCCCCCCAGAAAAACCTACATTCAGAAGAAAAAAAAAATTTAGGGAATGGTATTGGGATGGAACCCAGGAGCATTCTACCTCCGAACTACACCTCCACCCCTATTTTATTTTATTTTAGAAACAGCCTCACTGAATTGCTACCGGTAACATCAAACCTTCAATCTTCCTGTCTCAGCTTTCCAAGTACTCAGATTATAGGTGTGTGCTTCCATGCCCAGCCTAGATGGATTTTTTAAAAGCTGTCTACTGTGTGTGTGTGTGTGTGTGTGTGTGTATGTGTGTGTGAACACACACACACACTGGGGATTGAACCCAGGGGCATTCTACCTTGGAGATATACCCCCAGCCCTACTTTATTGTTTCATTTTTTGATAAAGGGTTTTGTTAAGCTGCTGAAGCTGACCCAGAACCTATGATCCTCCTGTCTCAGCTTCTCAAGTACTGGGATTACAGGCGAGTGTCACCATGCCTGGCTTAATGCATTTATTAATACACATGTTTAATGTTTATGTACCCATAAGCTTAAAAGCATATTTTTGTATTTTATCTTTGTATTTGTTCTCCTCTTTTATATTTGTTTAGCATGATAGGTACATTCTACCCTTCTAGGTTACTATGGTGATAATCAGTATAAATGATAATTTCAGTTGTAATGCTCTAATCATTTCCTTAATACCTGAGATCCATTTAGCTTGTAGGCTTTTATTTTATGAAGTATATGTTTTAATTTCTCTAAGCTTTAAATCATTACACTAAGAATCTTATCTCTTACTAATCCTTGGAAATTATTTTAGGAACATCTCATTTGGTAGTGGGTTAAGTAAAACATTAGCTTTTGATGTAAATGTGTGTGTGAGAGAGAGAGAGAACACTCTGACCAGATTTGTCCAATTTGCACCTAATATTTTTAAAACTCTCTGAAAGAAGCAGGGCATGGTGGCACACCCCTGAAATCCTAGTACTTGGGAGGCTGAGACAGGAGGACCACAGATTTGAGAACAGTCTCAGGAACATAGCAAAACTCTCAGCAACCTAGGGAGACCCTGTTTCAAATTTAAAAAAAATTAAAAAACCACGCATAGTGGCACACACTTGTAATCACAGTACTTGGGAGGCTGAGATAGGAGGATCACAGGTTCAAGGACAGCCTCAGCAAGTAGTAAGACGCTCACTAACCTACTGAGACCATGTTTCCAAATAAATAAAATTGGGCTGGAGGTACAGCTCGAAGGTAGAATGCCTCTGGGTTCAATCCCCAGTACCAAAAAAAAAAAAAAAAAATTAAAAAAGGAGGCTAGGGGTGTCGCCCAGAGGTAGAATACCCCTGGGTTAAGTCCCCAGAACCACATGTTGGGGGTGGGGGGGGAAGCCCCAAAGGAGATACACACAAATAAATACAATCACATTTTTATCACTTCAGAGACTGAAGCCAATCACTTTTGTTTTTCTTTCTTTTTAGAATAAAGAAATCCATTTTCAGAGGTGGCGAACCACCTATGCACTCACCCTGGAAGCTGGGGAGAAGTTACTGAACACACCTAACCCGGAAACCAAAGAGTCACTGGACAAGAGAACCAGGGAGCTGCAGGGCCACTGGACAAGTGTGGAGCTCCAGCTGGGGGAGACCATCAGACGGCTCCAGAGCACCGTGGAGGTAGACCACCAGTGGTTTTCTATTCGGGGCATTCAAATGCAGTACATAAGGTTTTGATTTTGCCATGTAAAAATAGAATTCTAGAAAATCCAGTGTTGTGAGTTTTCCCATGAAACTCAAGTCCTAACTAACCCATGAATCATGCTCGTTACTTAATAATAATAAAGCCAGGCGTGGTGGTGCGTGCTTGTAATCCCAGTACTTGGGAAGCTGAGACATGAGGATCCAGGTTTGTGGCCAGCCTCAGCTACTTAGTGAGGCCCTCTGCAACTTAGTGAGACCCTGTTTCAAAATAAAGAATAAAAAATAAGACTGGGGGTGTAGCTTCGAGGTAGAATGCCCCTGGGTTCAATTCCCAGTTCCGCAAAAAAATAAATTAATAATAATAATAATAATAATAATAATAATAATAATAATATAACAATATAGCATGGAAAAAGTGCAGTGTTAAATATATAAATACTCGCCGGGCGTGGTGGCGCAGGCTTATAATCCCAGCATTTGGGGGCTGAGACCAGAGGATCCGGGTTCAAGGCCAGCCTCAGCTACCTAGTGAGACCCTGTTTCAAAAATAAAGAATAAAAAATATGGCTGGGGGTATAGCTCAGAGTTAGAATGCCCTTGAGTTCAATCCCCAGGATCGCAAAATAAAAAAAAAGTATACAAGACTATATATATACACATATATATTTATATTTGAGGTACTATTAAGTATTAAGATTTTTTTTTTCCAGTACTGGGGATGGAACCTGGGGGCATTCTACCTCCGAGCTACAACCCCAGCCCTATTTTTTTATTATTTATTTTGAAACAGGGTCTCACTAAGTTGCGGAGGGCCTCACTAAGCAGCTGAGACTGGCCTCGAACCCGGATCCTCCGGTCTCAGCCTCCCAAATGCTGGGGTTACAAGTGTGAGCCACCAGGCCCAGCTCGTCTATTAAGTACTAAGATATTTACCTTTAACTGGGCTTGGTGGTGCCCCCCCACCTAAATCCTAGTACTTGGGAGGCTAAGACAGGAAGATTGCAGATTTAAGGCCAGCCTTAGTAATTTAATGAGACCCTGTTTCAAAATAAAAAATAAAAAGGGCTGGAGGTGTAGCTCAGAGGTAGAATGCCTCTGGGTTCAATCCCCAGTACCAATCTCTCCCCTCCCCCCCCCAAAATATTTACTTTTACGAAACATAAAACTTAATCATGTTCAGTGGAAGTTCAATACCAAAAGTTAACATTCCGTGTAATGGTTGCCCTGGAGCACAATGACAATGATGTGACATTTTTCTGCTAACCCAGGGCCTTGTGCATGCTATATAAGTCCTATATCACTGAGCCACATTCCCAACATGATGATACTATTCAAGTTCTAATGCAGTTTTTATTATTTTCCTTTCTCTTTTCTGAATAGTAAGCTATCTTTTACTTTTTGTTTCTCTGAGTTTACATACTCCTTACACCCCACCTGCCTCTCTAATCTGTTGTGTGTCCCATACAAGATAGTCAAGTTTGTCAGGGGTGTTTTTCCGAACTAAATATGCAACCAGGCATGATGGTGCACGGCTGTAATCCAGTACTTGGGAGGCTGAGATAGGAGGATCACATTTTGGAGACCAGCCGTAGCAACTTAGAAAGGACCTCAGCAATGTAGCCAGATCCTGTTTCCAATAAAAAAATAAAAAGAGATGGGCATGTAGCTCCAAGTCAGGGCCTAAGCAGTCTCCTGTGAATAAACTATCGGAATTTTATGTGGTACACAGACTGTTACTCATTTACTCACAAACACTGGTGGAGTCGGTGCCATATTTGCAAAGCATCATAGTAAGTGAAAATAAAGGTTTGGTGGGAGAAATCAAGAGTGAGAGTTTTGCATCTCTTTTTGCTTTCTTTTCAGTTGAGTTCCAAAAAGTTGATGTTGCTAGACAAGTGGCCTCCCCTTAGGTGAGGTGTCACCCTAGACTTGGCCACCCCACATATATTTAGGTGTTGGTTGTACTAAGGAACAGAATGATGTTTTATTGTATGTTTGTCTACTTTTAGTAACCTCTGAAATAGAAACTTTTCTTAATGAGTCATTTGTAAATACCCTGAACTTAAGATGAAGGCGCCTGTTTGCTCAGTAATAGAAGATTCAAGGAAAAGAGATAGTTGACATTTACATAGGCTTTTAACCTCCTACCCATGGGCCAGTCAGTATCCTAGGAACCTCAGTTTTCTCATTTTTTTTAGTGTGTTAATATTTGCTAGCAGAAGCTTACAGTGAGAGAGGGGTGAGGACTGGAGAGTGAAGGTGGAATATGAAAGTGTTGCTCCAGCCCAGCGTTCAATGGACAGAGAGCCAGCAAAAGGGTGACATTAGAAAAGAAGGTGAGGAAGCCAGGCGTGGTGACCCCCGCTTGTAATCCCAGCATTTGGGAGGCTGAGACCGGAGGATCTGGGTTTGCAGCCAGCCTCAGCTACCTAGTGAGGCATTCCACAACTTAGTGAGACCCTGTTTCCAAATAAAAAATAAAAAATAGGGCTGGAGGTATAGCTCAGAGGTAGAATGCCCTTGAGTTCAATCCCCAGTACTGCAAAAAAAAAAAAAAAGAAGGCGAGGAGCCGGGTGTGGTGATGCACGCTTGTAATCCCAGTACTTGGGAGGCTGAGACCAGAGGATCTAGGTTCATGGCCAGTCTCAGCTACTTAGTGAGGCTCTCCTCCACTTAGTGAGACCTGTTTCAAAATAAAGAATAAAAAATAGGACTGGGAGTGTAGCTCAGAGGTAGAATGCCCCTGGGTTCAAACCCCAGTACCTCAAAGAAGAAGAAGAAGAAAAAAAAGAGGGTGAGGAAAGAGGCTGAGTGCTTTCTTGTGATGATGCTACTGATAGCATAGCCTTTTGGAGAACTTCTCCAAAACTCAAATAGAAATAAGATTAGGTAGATAAGGGCTACATGGAGGGAGGAAGAGATATTTCCAAACAAATTCAACCTGGTGCTTAAAATGACCCACAGGTAAAACTTGAAAGAAGCATCGAGTCATATTGATGTCCCGTCTGCTCTTTTAGATCAGTCCACTCAATACAGAGAACTAGGTGTCTGTGTAATTTGCAAAAACACACACAAGAAAGACTACACAAATTAAATGAGCTATTCTATTTCTACAGTTCATTGTTAAGAGCCAAGCACTTACCAATTTTAATACTGTTTTCAAACAGACCTGGGACCAGTGTGAAAAGAAAATCAAGGAGTTGAAAAGCAGGCTGCAAGTTTTAAAAGCACAATGTAAAGATCCTCTCCCAGAACTTCATGAGGACCTCCACAAAGAAAGAGAGCGGATTAAGGTATTGACATCTGAACTGGTGGTCAAGATAATCATTTAGCTGTTTTCTGAGCACTTGAAGCATTTGCTTGCCTTTATTTCTGGGTTGAAACTGAGTTTTCCCTATATTCTGTGTAGCATCACATGCTGGTCACTTAAAGTATTAGAATTGGTGCTTTTTGAGATTATTGTATGAAGATGAGAAAGACTTTTGCAAAAATTTATTTCTTAGGATCTTAGAAGTTTTCTCCTTCAGGTCCTCTTCCTGTACTTCCTCCTCTGTAATACAAGATGTGGCCTCTGAGAATACTTTAAAAGTTATTTAAAAGCTATTCACTTATGAAATGACCTTATCTTTCAAATGAGAGTAAGTATAACTGAAAAAAATTTTTTTTGTGGTACTAGGATTGAGCCTAGGGGCATTCTACCTCTGAGCTACACCCCAGCCCTGTTTTATTTTTTATTTTGAAACAGGGTCTAAGTTGCAGAGGCTGGCTGCAAACCTGCAATCCTCCTGTCTCAGCCAAGTACTAGGATGGCAAGTGCCACTATGCCCAGCTGAAGAATTAATTTTTAAAACCAGAGCCAGAGCCAGGCATGGTGGCACACACCTGTAATCCCAGTACTTGAGAGGCTGAGACAGGTGGATCGAAGTTCCGAAACCAGCCTCAGCAATTTAGCAAGACTCTCAGCAACCTAGCAAAACCCTGTTTCCAAATTAAAAATAAAAAGGGCTGAGGGTATAGCTGAAAGGTAGAATTCCCCTGAATTCAATCCCCAGTATCACCAAAAAAGAAAAAAGAAACACACACACACACACACACACACACACACACACAAATGTAGTTGCATTCCTGTAATCCCAGTACTTGGGAGGCTAAGACTCCGGAACATTGCTGATTTGAGAGCCAGCCTCAGCAATTTAGTGAGACTGTGTTTCAAAATAAATTTTAAAAAGGGCTGGGAGTATAGCTCAAAGAAAGAACACCCCTGGGTTCAATCCCCAATATCACACAAAACAAAACAAAAAACCAGTATGTTGAGTGTTTTGTTCAAGTATAACATTTTTATAAAACCTTCCAAACCACATTCTGCCTAATCAACCGCATTAACATACATTCCTGGATATTTTAAGTCTTTGCAAAAAACAAGGCAAACTCATGGATAGGAATTTGGACCATAAAATTACCAGGTCAGGAATTCCCTACATCTGTTTCTTATCTTCAGGTTTGGTATTTAAAGAGCATCGAGAGCTTATTGGAATGGTCTTTTTATTTTTTCTTCCTTCAGGGACTTTACAGAACAAATTGAAAAAAATTAGGAAGAAATGAGTTGTCCTATATTTTAAGCTATGCCAGAAATTAGTGTCCTTATCCTTACTTTGTTTTAAAATTTTCCATGTGTAAAAGCATAACAAATAGCATGACACACTGTCATGCACCTATCACATAGCTACAGAAATGAAACATAACAAACACCATTCAGATGTCACATTTAATTTCTGTGCTTCCCTGCTTCCCCTTTCCAAACATGTCCACAACTCTAACTTTGCATTTCTTTATGATTTTAATACAAAGTTATGTAGTTTTCTTTCTTTCCTTCTTTTTTTTTTTTTTTTTTTTTTTTTTTGCGGTACTGGGGATTGAACCCAGGGGCATTCTACTTCCAAGCTACATCCCCAGTCCTATTTTTTATTCTTTATTTTGAAACAGGGTCTCACTAAGTTGTGGAGGGGTTACTAAGTAGCTAAGGCTGGCTGTGAACTTGTGATTCTCCTGTCTCAGCCTCCCAAGTACTGGGATTTCAAGCTTGTGCCACCACACCTGCAGTTATGTAGTTCTCAATCAAATATAGAAGTATTGTAGAAGTATTGTTATCTAGGTTTTGTTTTGTTTTGTGGTTCTGGGGGTTGAACCCAGAGGCATTCTACCTCTAAGCTATACCCCCAGCCTATTTTATTTTTTATTTTGAAACTGGGTCTCACTGCTTGCTGAGGCTTTCTTCAAACTTGCAATCCTCCTGTCTCAGCCTCCCAAGAACTGGGATTACAGGCAGGTGCTATCACACCCCACTTGCTATCTGGTTTTAAACTTTATATAAGCAGCATCATAATATAGAACATATACAATTTTCCCTTGTGATGTTGACTCACCCGTGTTGACAAATATGGTTCTTTCCCTCTCATTTCTGTGTAGTCTGCATTACATGAATACAAAGCAGTTTTTGTGTATCCCTTCTTCAATCACGTGAGGTTGTCAGGGTTTTTTTTAACTTTTCCTAGTCTGATATGAGTAAAGTTGCATCTCTGTAGTCTACTGATCAGTTGAGCATTTTTGCTCTGTCGAATTTGCCCTTTTGTGAATTGCCTGTTCATACTTTTTGCTTATTTTTGTGCTGGGCTATTTGACTTCATCTTATTGATCTGAATGAGTTGCTTGTTTTTGCTAAATACTTCTCTCCTGAGTAGTACACTGTAATAGTCTTCTCCCATTTGAAATCTTGTTTTTTGTTTTGGTTTGTTTGTTTATTTTTGTGGTACTGGGAATTGAACCCAGAAGCATTCTACCTTGAAACTACACCCCCAGCCCGATTTTACTCCTTATTTTGAAACAGGATCTCACTAAGTTGCAGAGGGCCTCACAAACAAGTTGCTGAGGCTGGCCACAAACCTGCAATCTTCTTGTCTCAGCCTCCCAAGTACTGAGATTACAAGGGTGCACCACCATGCCTGGCTGAGAGCTCATTATACTTTTTCTTGGTGTCACTATCTGAACAAAAGACTTCATGGTATTTTAATGTAGATGAGTTTATTAATATTTTCCTATATGATTTGTGCTCTCTTTTCCTTTGGGAAATCTGAAAAATATTGTTTTTTGCTTTTTATTTTTATATCTTTATTTGTTGAAAATTGATTTTTGCATATTTTAAGTGAAGATCCTTGTTTTAATTTTATTCATATGGATAACCAATTATTCTGGTGCTTGTTGATAGTATAGTCCAGTGTCAAATATCAAGTTTAATATGTGGTGTGTGTGTGTGTGTGTGAGAGAGAGAGAGAGAGAGAGATTTGTTTCCCAGTTCTCTAGCATGTTTCATAGGTCTATTTCTTTAATTTTAATATCAAGCTATCTTGATTACTGTTCTGTATTATAACAAATCTTCACTTCAGGTGGGGTGTGTCCCCACACCTGTTCTCACACATTCAGGTGGATGACCTTGGGGCGTTGGTCTTTCATAACTTTGGTGGAGGTGGGGGATACTGAGAATCAAACCCAGGACTTGGTACATGCTACACAAGTACTTTACCACTGAGATACACCCCTAAACCACCAGCCCTTAGCTTTTAGAAGTAGCTTGCCAAACAGTATTTGAGTTTTAATGGAATTGCTTTGAATTTATAAATGAGTGGAATTGCACTGAATTTTAATGGAATTGCATTGAATTTATAGATTAATTTGGGGCAAGTTAATATCTTTTTGAAGTTGAATATTACTATTCATGAATGTGGTATATTTCTCCTTTTGGTTACATTTAATGGTTTTTAATAATTTTATTATGTAGTATTATATTATCTTTTGTTAGATATGTTTCTTGGTATGTTATTTTTGAAACTATTGAAAATACTATCTTTCTCTATTTTCTGGGGTTTTATTTTGTTTTGTTTTTGTTTGTTGAGGGGGAAATTGTTTTGTTTTGTTTTGATTTGTTCTGTTTTGCTGTACTGAGGATTGAACACAGGGCTTTGCACATCCTAGGTAAGCACTCTACTGCTAAGCTACATCCCCTGCTCTTTATTTTTTTTTTTTTTTTTTACGTTTTCTTAAAATTTTATTATGGAAAGCTTCAAACATATATAGAATTCTTCTACATGCCATCAGCAGAGCTTTTTGACAGTTATCAAAAACATGGCCATTCTCATTTCATCTATGCCCCCCACATCCCTTGTGAAGCAAATCTCAGACATCCACCATATTGATTCATCTATAAATATCTAATTATATAACTTCAACAGATAAATTGTTATAAAATTTATCTCAATATCATTATCATTACCAAAAGTTAATAATTTCTTAGTGGTGTGAGGTTTTCAAAATGTGAGAGTTTACATAAATATTCACACATTAAAATTTTACCTTATTTCCAATGGAGAATTTTTTCTTTAATACCTTTGGTAGGACCCTGCTCTTTATGATTATTGATAGTGTGTAGAAATACAATTTTTGGAGCTGGGAGTGGTGGTGCACGCTTATAATCCCAGCATTTGGGAGGCTGAGACTGGAGGATCCAGGTTCGTGGCCAGCCTCAGCTACCTAGTGAAGCACTCCACAACTTAGTGAGACCTGATTTCGAAATAAAGAATAAAAAATAGGGCTGGGGGTATAGCTCAGAGGTAGAACGCCCCTGGGTTCAATCCCCAGTACTGCAAAAAAAAAAAGAAAGAAATACAATTTTTGTATATTTATCTTACATTCAACAATCTTTTAAACACTCTTATTAATTCTAATAATTTGTATATTCCTTTGATAATCTATAAGAATAATCATCATCTGTGAATAATGACAAGTTATTTTTGTTGTTTCTTTCTTTTAATTCTTATACTGTGTTTCTATTCTTCCTCCACTCGCCAGTGCCTTTAGGATAATGTTAAGTAAAGGCATTAATAGCTGACTTCTTCCTGTTGGTCCTAATTTACAGAAAACAATGCCAACGTTTCACCATTAAGTACATTTGCTGGTGACTTGTTAGTCGATGCCTATATTAAGATTTCTATCTAGCCTTAATTTTCAGTGCTTTTACCATCTCTGCATCACTAGGTTCAGATCAGTAACAAATGAGAGAATTTAGAGTCACTTTCTCAGTTGATGCACAGGTGTTTCCTTCCATAAAGTTTAGAAACCTACATGGAATGTGAAATGAAAACCCTGGAGGAGTCATCCATCATTTTCCCCCAAGTATCACACTTCTCAGTTTCCAGCAGAATCTTCAGCTTCCATACCCTCAGCATCCCATTTATCAGTGGAAAGAATCAGGGAAACCGGATGCTATGACGCATGTCTGTAATCCCAGTACTTAGGAGACTGAGACAGGAGGATTGCAGGCTCAAGGCCATCGTGCAGTAACTTAGGAAGACCCTATTTTGAAATAAGAAATAAAAAGGGCTGGAGATGTAGCTCAGTGGTAGAAAGCCCCCCCCCCCCCGGGTTCAGTAGGAGAGAGGGAGGGAGAAAGGGACAGGATGGAATGGGAGGGGAGGGGTATGGCTGGGAGGAGAAGGAAGGAAGGAGGAAGGGAAGGGAAGGGAAGGGAGCAGGTAGAGGCAGAGTACTGAATTCCTATTCCAAAAAGGCCCCAAGTAGCCTAAAGTCTGTCTAGGACAGTGTGTATTATCCCTGACTCATTTGGAGGAGGTACATTAGCCACTTGAGCAATTTTAGCTTTACTTTCCTCCTCATAAAACTGCATTCCATTACAGCCAGGTTGATGTATGGAATAATTTATATGTATACCATATATGTATAAATACGTATACCATATACGTATAACACAGGTTGAGCACCCCTCATCCAAAAATCCAGAGGGCTCCAAAACTGAAGATTTTTGAGTGCCATGTTGGTAGATTCTAGAGTATTTTGGATTTCAGATTAGAGATTGATATTCAGCCAGTAGAGTCTGTGCAAATATTTCAAAATTAAAAAAAGAAATGAAATCTGCAACATTTCTAGTCCTAAGCATTTTGAATAAGGTATATACAATCTGTTTTTGGTTTCTCTATATGTAAATTTCTCATATATATTCTAACTGTACTATTATAAAAATTTTGCTACATTGAACATCTGGATTCATAAAACTTGTTGAAAGATTGAGTCCTTGGGGTGATTCTAATTTTTAAATAATTTTCAAAAAAAGTAATATGGGAGCTGGGCGTGGTGGCACATGCTTGTAAAACCAGTACTTGGGAGGTTAAGACAGGAGGATCACAGGTTCACAGCCAGCCTCAACAACTTGTGAGGCCCTCTACAACTTAGTGAAACCCTATTTCAAAATAAATAATAAAAAATAGGGCTGGAGATGTAGCTCAGAGGTAGAATACCCCTAGGTTCAATCCCCAGTACCTAAAAGAAAAAAATAATTATAATATGGGCCTGGGGACGTCGCTTAGTGTTAGAACACTTGCCTAGCATGCTCAATGCCCTGGGTTCAATCCCCAGTACTGGCAAAGAAAAAAAAAGGAATATAGTCACATGGTTCAAAATTCAGAAGGTATTTCTCCTATGAGTTCCTCTCAATAGAAGCAACCAGTATTATCAACTTGTATATTTTTGCCAAGATATTCTTTGGATACAGGTCAATATTTATTTATATGCCTATTCATTTTGGGTCCTCTTTTTACCCAAATGGTAGTGTAGAGGAATGGGACTTGACAATCCCACTAGTAATTGAGTGCATAGACAAAGACTTCAACGTTGGCCTACTGTTGCAGAGAATTCAGCCAGCCCCTGTGCAATTTACTGCTGACTGCAATTAAGCAGCCTGAAGTTTTATATCATGTTATATGAACACATGTTACTAGAAATTTACAGGTATTTTTGCTATATAGACCATTTATCTGGTTAAATAGAGGTAAAGGAAACATCTGACTGACTCTTCTTTTACAATTGGTTACCTAACAAATCTGAGGTATTTTAATTCAAAGACAGAAGCAAGGTTTTTGAAATGTCTGTACCAATAGTTGTATTAAACTTTCACAGTAGACTTTCCTCTGTTGCTAGATTCCTTGATTTTTTTTTACTTGATATTTATGAATGTTTTGAAGACCTTTTATACACATTGACATACTGATTTCCTTTCAATCATGCATTTCAATACCTGAGGATTACTACACACGAGGTACCATGGGAGGTGCCAGACAGTGCACGCACTCACGAAATGCATTGATGAGCAAGGTTGTCATGGTCCCTGCCATCCTGACAGTCCAGTCCACTGAAGAGACACCTGTCAAGCCAATAGCCGCGCTACATACATACATATGTGTATGAAATTGTAGTGAGTGTTAGAGAAGGGAAGGACAGGAGCCAGACAATGAGATAAATCGGGGTCCCAACCTTGCCCAGTGACTCAGAGGAGACTCCCCTGAAAAATGACCCTGGTGTCTCAGGTACAGTAGGTTCAGACAGAATTAACTACTGGGGATTAAACCCAGAGGCATTCTACCTTCAAGCTACACCCCAGCCCGATTTTATTTTTTATTTTGAAACAGGGTCTCGCCAATTTGAGGAGAGTCTCACTACTTGCTGAGGCTGTCCTCAAACCTGTGATCCTCCTGTCTCCTGTCTCAGCCTCCCAAGTTCTGGTATTGCAGGCGTGCGCCACCAACCTCAGCTCCTAAGTGAATATTTTGAGGGAGCATCAGGGTAAAGGATGGGTGGTAACATTCTAGGCTAACAATTTACAAGTTCAAATTTATAAGTTTAAATAATTACTGTTTATAATTCTACATATTTTGGTACTGAATACCACCATGCCCAGCCTTCTCCACAAAACTTTAAAAAGAATCCTCCAAACTAGGCATGGTAGCACACACTTGTAATACCAGTACTTGGGAGGCTGAGATAGGAAGATCACAGGTTCCAGGACAGCCTCAGCAAGTAGTGAGATGCTCATCAAGCTAGCAAGACCTTTTTTCAAAATAAAAATAAAATAGGGCTGGGGGTGTAGCTTGGAGGTAGAATGTCCCTGGTTCAATCCCCAGTACCCC